>JAAEAF010005216.1:0-22408 GCA_011037195.1 Triatoma infestans
CATTATCAAACAGGTAGCATTTTTTAAAAATTAATTCATATCTGTAATTAAATATACAATTTGAAAAAGTAATAAAAGATACAATTTATAATGACATATATAGATTTTGAAAAAATATTCAATATTTATTAACGTCCACAAATTAATAGTACGTTACTTACCAAAATAACTATTTTATATATTCCACTGATCAGTTTATTTTAAAATTAAACGTTGTTGTATTCTTACATTTTATACCCCTTTTTATCTAAGGGTTGTAATTACTTTTTGTTAAAAAAAGACTTGGATTTTAATTTCTTCCGTCATTGTTGGTTTTACCAACACATGGCCATTATTTTAACTTATTTTTTATTTATTTACTTTTTGTTAGTAAATATTAATTTTTATATTGAAAGCAGGCCTGAAGAGAGACAATTTTTTAATTTAAATTATTTATAAACATGGAAAAACAGTTTTCGAAAATGTTCAAAAATTACTTACTGAAAAATTGAGTTGACCCGTTCTAAATGAATTGTCGTGGGCAACTGCTTTAAGAACGATTTTTGATTTGTGTTAGTGGTTGTTTCCTTGATTAAAATAACAGTATAGTGCTAAATTAAATAATTTTGTGATTTTGAAATTTTAATTTATTTTTTTTATATAAATTAATATATATATATATAAATTTAAATTTAATTATTAAAATTTTGATTTGTTGTAAATTATATTATAGATATAAAGAAACAGGAATTAAAAATTAGAATGTAGTTGGCCATTTTATCATCTGTATTGGTAAGGTAAAGAAGGTGCAGGTTATTAATGTTTGGAATAGATCTTATATATAACTTATTAGATTATTTAATAAATTTGCATATGATTTAACTTGTGTACCTTCTTTGCGATCATTTACTATTTTATTTATATTTAAAGCTATGTGTATTGCTTCTAATGTTTTTCGTTTGTTTAATTTTTTTTCTTTTTTTAATACCGTTGCATTGTCAAAATTGAAATTGTGTTTAGTGGCTTTATAGTGTTTTACGAGAGCTGTCTCTGGGCTATTTTTGTATTTTATGGATTTACGATGTTGCACAACCCTTGTTTTTAACAAATTTTTAGTGTGTCCTATATATTGCAATTTACATTCACATGCTATCGAGTATACAACCTCTTTGCTGTTTTCTATTGGTTCCTTATCTTTATGATTTGGTATGTATGTTTTGATTTTATTATTGGTAAGATATGCTAAGTGGCTTTCAGTTATATTAAATTTTTTGAAAAAATGTTTAATTTTGTCTGTTAAGTTATGAATGTAGGTGATTGAAAAATAATTTTTATGTCTATTACTTATGTGATCATTTTCTTCTTGGTGTGGTGTAATATGTGTGTTTAACAGGCTATTTTCATTGTTATGATTGTTATTTTCATTAAGTTGAACTATTTTTTTCCAAAATTGGTAATTGTTTACAAGACGGGCCCCAATATGGACGACCACCAAACTGCACTAACCTGCTACCCCCACTCTTCCAGCACAGTAACCTTGCAATCCATGAAATCGATAGTATCGACACGCATCTACATTCTCATTATTTAATCTTAACATGCTAGTGAAAGTACTGATATATAGATTCATTTCTTCTTGCAACAATTTCCACACCACCTTGCGGTAAGTGCTCGGCGCGCTTCGCTTTTTTAGCTAGGTGAGCGATCACCAGGCTAAATGAGCTTCTATCTAATAATTCACATTACCATTAATTGAACAAGTACTAATTATAAATTGAAATTTTAATTTAATTCGGCTATTAACTCATTTATCCTATTTAAACCAGGATAAATGAGCTTCTATTCAATCATTACAATTTGGCAACAAGGAGAAATTCCGGAAGTTATTAATAAAGGTACATTATGTTGCCGCTTCAAAATTTTAATATTACTGAATTTTTTGTTTTCTATTTATTAGCTCATCTTTCCTAGTCATATTATAACACCTTATCTGAAAGAAATCGTTAACATAGACAACACAAGATATTAAAAAGTAAAAAATACAAATTACATGCAAAAATATAAAATATAAACATTGACATGCAAAGGAATAAAAAAAATTGTATGTAGTCATTTAACTGAATGGTTTGTTTCTTTTAAAACAATGTGCACACAATATGAATACATCAATAACGAAAGTGTTCGTTGTCTGCAGGAATCATTGGGGGGGGTACACGGTGGCAACATCTTTGAAATAATAGTGGAGTCGAGTACTGCGGACCGGATGTTGCCTTTTCCAATATAGCTCGGCGAGATACCCCATGAAATGTTCGTCGCGCCTACCATAACGCGGTATCCCACTGCGTACATCGCGCCACATACGTTCTATATTTTGCGTATGCGCCCCAGACTGTGGATCGACAAAATTTATGGAATGGTTGACGCGTAAATATTCATAATCGCGGTCAGTTAATAGTGGGTCGTATCCCCTCCAAGAATCCGAAATTATTGTTGTACCCGGTAAGATTCTATCGCGAATTAATGCCATTAAAGTCGCGGCCGTTCTATTTGCAACGGGTTCAAAGAAGCACTTCTTTGTTCCCCTTTCGAAACACCCGAATACCCATTGCCCTCGGATTACGCGACCCCTATTGTACTTCCGTTTGCCAAATTTCGCCTCATCAATTTCGACAGTAATTCCGGGACCACCCAATTGGTAATTTCTGTCTATCATGACGAAAGTGCAAACTTCGCGGCAGAAGTTACTCCAGTCGACAACTGTGCGGGTAGACAATGCCAATTCATCGGCAATAATAGCTTGTCGGGGATGTTTCAATAACAACCATAATGAAACAAATTCAAAGATTTTTGGAACCGTAAGGTGGGCTTTATTAAAGAAGGTGTTCTTTCGGATGGAATACTTAAACGCGCATTTTACCCCGTTAGCATTAGTTTTGCGGCACCTAAACCTACCTTCATTTGCAATATATTTGCAAATGTGCCCAGAAGGACACGTTTTTTCACTTAATAGGCACCCGTGCCTCTGCAAAAACGCGATGACTGCTGATTCGTCACAGGACAGACGACCAATTTCTAATAGTTTGTATTCGCAATTCTCGCACATTGTTGTGTGTTATCTATAAAGAAATACCAATAGTAACTACTCAATTAAAAACTAAACAATATATAAAACTTGATTAAGTAATGTAAGTATTATAAAAGAAATGTAGAAAATTTGTTCACTGTGACACTTATCACCAAAGGCAGTAGAATCTTAAGTGATACTAAATGACCGTTAACGGCTAACCGATTTAGTTACTGCAGTGTGTGTGTGTGTGTGTGTGAGAGAGAGATTGGACTGTTCCTGAAGGGGTTTTTTTTTGTTAAGAGAAAATTAACTGAAATTAATTGGGAAATATGTAAATAGTGTGTTAAGTCAAATTTGAAGCTTGGATTACAGCCAAGACATGGAACACATGCAAAAAATGAAAAATAAAAATGTAAAATAAAAATTAAGAATAAAAATGTAAAATTGTAAAATGAAATAGGGGAAAAAATCGATATGTACATTATCGGAATAATGAACGCTGCATGTAACTGTGCTGGAAGAGTGGGGGTAGCAGGTTAGTCTAGTTGGTGGTCGTCCATATTGGGGCCCGGCTTGTAAATAATTACCCCCACTTATTTACTTATGTGATCATTTTCTTCTTGGTGTGGTGTAATATGTGTGTTTAACAGGCTATTTTCATTGTTATGATTGTTATTTTCATTAAGTTGAACTATTTTTTTCCAAAATTTATTAATTATATAAGGGGGTATGCATTTTCAATTAGTATTTTGTTAATTTTGTTTTTTGTTTCTTCCAGGTATACTGTGTCTTTTAGTTTTATTGCCCTGAGTATTAGGTTTTTAGCTGAATTGTGAATAATATGTTTGGGATGTCTGGAGAGGTAGTTTATGAATAGATTTGATGTAATTTGTTTCTTGTAAAAATTTGTAGACAGATTCTTATTATTGTGAGTTATTGTTATATCTAAGTAATTTATACTATTGTCTTTTCTATTTCTTGAGTGAATTTAATTTTTAGAATTGTAACTGTTTAATTTATTAAAGAATGTTGTATTTTCTTTTTTATCTATAATAATTAAAAGATCATGTATGTACTTTGCTAATAATAATGGTTTTACATTAGTTTCTGTTATGCTATTATCTAATATATGATTCATTGTAATATTTGCGATGTAAGTCGACAGGGTGCCCCCCATGGGGAGTCCGGATATCTGCCTGTAATACTGTTTCTTGTATGAAAAGTAAGTGTTATTTAAAATTAATTTTAAGCCTTCAATAGAGATGGTTTTACTTTTTATTTGTGTATGAGTTTCTATATTATTCCAATTTTTATTAATGATACTATAAAAGAGATCTATAGGTACACTTGGAAATAAGGAAACAACATCATAGCTAGTTATTATGTAATTTGAGTTTATTTCTAATGTATTAATTTTATTTTTTAAATCAAAGGAATTGCTAATATCATAATTATTTTGGTTTGCTAAAAATTTGAGAGGTGATTTGAATAATTTTGTTGCTAATTTATTGAGTATGGAACCTGTACTGTCCACTATTGGTCTGACTGGGTGATTTTCTTTGTGTATTTTTAGAAGTGGGTACATTTTAGATGTTTTACTATTGTTTTCTGTTAATGTTGTTGTTTCTGATTTTTCTATGTAGTTATATTTAACTAGTTTTTTAATATATTGGTTAGTGCTTTTTGCTAAATTGTCACTGAGGTCTATCCTTATTTTTTTGTATGTGTCTTTGTCATCTAAAATTGTTTCCATTTTAGTATTAAGTTCAGATTTATTAATAAAAACGTATTTTTTAGTTTTATCGGTTTTAATTAAAGTTAAGTGATTATTAGTTTTAGGAATTTTTTTAAAAAGGTTGCATCTTTATTGATTTTAAGGTGAAGCTTATTTAAATTTATTTCTGTTAATGTTCTACTGCTATAAAGATTTATGTGTTTGTTTTTATTGTTAATATATTTGTTTATAATTTAGTAAAATATTGCTTATTGTTTTTCTGATAGCATTTTTGTGTGAATCTGAAGTATGTATACTCAACAGGATGTTCTCTGTGTCTGCAATTAGTTTGATGATACTGTTGCATATAGTTCTTTTATCTATGGGAGTGATGTTAAAATTTTCTCCTAAACTAAGGAAGTTTATTAAATTGGTAGGAATAAAGGTTTCTGTTTTATTTATAGTTCTGTTTTGTTGGTTTAAATTGCTGCAGTATTCTATTATTATTATTCCCAAAAGGGGAGGGAAGTAAACCCTACGCTATCCAAAGCCCCCTCGGGCCCATATAGCTGCCCCTAAAGAATACCTACCACTGGGACTAGAATGAAAATCCAGGCCCAGGTTTTAACCATCTAAGTTTCACAACAGACCGAACAAATCGGACCAAAACCTTAAAAGGACACAGCTTAAGATCCTCTACCGACATCCTATTCCGGCCGAAGGTCCTAAACCTAATCTCCTCACAACCCAAACAATTCGTCATCAAATGCATGGGTGTTTCCTCCTCAGTTTCACAAACTCTACAAAAAGGGTCAGGCACAAGTCCCATTATATAGAGATGTCTCCTTAAACCACAATGCCCAGTGAGGAATCCAACCAGATACCTGAGGGAGGTCCGTGAAAGACATCGGACCCCACTACTCAAAGCTCCGTCCGGGCCCCCAATGAGCATTTTAGACTGCCGACAACCCACTGCACTCATCCATAAGGATGAGTGCTGTGAGGTCATCCACGTCTGAAAGCCCGACAAACATGTGTCAGAAGACACACCAACAGCAGGCTCTGGACCAATGAAAGGGAGGAGGCACCTAATTTGGCAAACCTATCCACCTCCTCATTCCCAAAAATTCCCATATGACCTGGAACCCAGACCAGAAGCACATCCTTTAATGAAGAAAGATCTTCCAGTCTTCTAGAACATTCCAACACCAATCTGGAAGTGAAGACACATGAATTAAGCGCCTTCAACGCAGCCTGGCTATCCGAGCAGATACAAACACCTTTTAAATTAGTGTTACGCACCCTCTCATCCAAAATACAGCAAAGAATTGCATAAACCTCAGCCTGGAAAACGGTGGCCCACTCACCAAGAGGCGCTACCAAATGATCTCCCGTCTCAAAATAGACGGCAGCCCCAGACCTACCATCCATCCTGGAACCGTCCGTGTAGCATCGGAGATAATTCTCAGGAATCACACCAGACGGACCCAGGGTTAACCAATCTTCCCTAGAAGGCAACCTAACCCTGTAGGAATGACCAAAGACAAAAGTCTTCAAATTCCTATCAGAAGGGAAACCTGTAATGGGAATCCTTAAAAGCATCTCACGATAAATGGTAGAATGACCATATCGCTTACCCTGCCAAAAACCTGCCTGTTTAATTCTATAACAGGCTTTCATTGCCTGGTTTTTCACCTCCACAAAGAGAGGTGGAATCCCTAACAAAGTCTCCATAGATGCGGTCGGTGTAGTCCGAAACGCACCAGTCACCGCCAGACAAGCCAAACGTTGGATTTCTTCCAACAGCTGCCTAGCGGATCGTGTTTCAATGCGACGCCACCACACCAAAGCCGCATATACCAATCTAGGTTTAATGACCATGCAATAAATCAGAACATCATCTTGGGAGTGATACCCCAGTTCTTACCTACAACTCTTTGACATTGCCAAAAGGAGATTATTGCCTTTTGATGTTGTGTCTTAACATGTTCCGACCAGTTCAATTTACTGTCGAGAACTACTCCAAGGAACTTCACTGATTTGCTAACCTGTATGGAAGTACCTAACAACCTAGGAGGTGTAAAACCTACTATCTTCCTTCTATGAGTAAATAGTATTGCCTGGGTCTTAATAGGATTTATAGAAAGACCCTTATCCTGTGTCCAACAATACACCATGTTAAGGGCGCTTTGCATTAGGTCCGAAATGGTGGACAAACAGCGCCCTAACAATAAAATAACACCATCATCGGCATATGCTTGCACATAAAATCCCGATGAATTCATCCTAACCAAAAGGTCATCCATGACGACGCACCACAACTTTGGTGAGAGACAACCCCCTTGAGGGCACCCTCTCCCCGCTTGTACTATCATGGTGCGCCCGCCAAGGGAAGCCTGTATAACCCTACTCCTAAGATAGACACCTATCCAATTGATTAAGACGGGATGTATACCTTTTCGTACCAAGGCATCTTCGAGAGCATCAAACGATACTCTGTCAAATGCCCCCTCAACATCAAAGAAACACCCTAGGGTATATTCTTTTATTTCCAAAGCAGATTCTATCCTTCCGACGAGGCAATGTAATGCAGTCTCTGTCGACTTGCCCACAATATAAGCATGTTGGTTAGGATGGAGTGGATGATCCCCTAATGGGCCATCAGTAATATACCTATCCACCAACCTTTCTAGAGTTTTCAAAAGGAAAGACATAAGATTAATGGGTCTAAATGCCTTGGGGTCAGAGTAGTCGTTTCTTCTCGGCTTGGGAATAAAGACTACCCTTACTTCTCTCCATAATGTTGGTACATAACCAAACATCAAACATCCTTTAAAAATTCTTAACAATACCTTCGTCAGCACGTCCCCACCATTTTGCAACAGACAAGGATAAATCCCGTCCGGTCCAGGTGACTTGAAAGGTGAGAAACTTTGTACGGCCCAACTGACTCTATCATGTGTAACTACCTCATCTAAGGTGGATACATCTTCAGGGTCCCATCTCCTTCCACCCACCAAAGACGAAGCAGCATTTAAGCCAATATTATCCGGGAAGTGAGTATCAAGCAAAAGCTGCAGTGTCTCCCCTTCTCCCCCTGTAAAGGAACCATCATGGTATCGTAAGCTACCTAACTGACTGTTTGGATTAAGGTGGACGGGATAATATGAATGAGTTCTGAAGTTTTCTGTGTAAAGGATTACAGTGATAACCCGATTCCTGGTTTTCAGCGGGCAACGTTGATGTGCAACGCACTGGTAATGGCCTGGATAGTGATGTAGCTCACATGCAGATCCTGGCGTCTGATGCTTTGGATGCAAGAACGAGCCCTGCGAACCAGGTTCTATTCAACGAAGGACCAGCTCTGGATGTGACAGATCCACAGTGCACTAGAAATGAAGTAAGGTTTCTATATCTGATTGGCCACACAGTTGAGTAAAAAGCTGTGTAATACAGCTATCAGATTCGATTGGTACTAGTTCCTTAAATGAGTTCCGGTTTTAGAAACCATGTGCTTGTGGATTCAAAGATAGCCGTCACAATAGCAGGCAGGTGAACGACTAGTACCTACTTAGGAGTACAAAAGCAAACTTGCTTTTGCTCGTTGAGCTAGACCCAATGAAAAATGCAGATGGCGCTGGTTACTAGATCATCTCAACAGGTTTGACAACATGATCCTTTTCAATGCAATATTGTACAAGAAACCAATTGTAATATAGTATAAAACGAATAATAAATAGCTTGAATCTTCATATAAATAGAATAATAGAAAATACGACCGGCTCAACCGTGTGACCAGTCAGATCTCAAACACAGTAGGGGGCTCCCACAACTAATTGTCGCCTCTGTTATCAATTCGCGTAGAAATATGCGTCAACCCTTGACGTAATGGAATCAAAAAGGGGCAAGCTGCCAAAAATACCAATAAAGAACAACAAGAATTTTAAAATACCTTAAATAGCAATATTATAAACAAACAACTAATAACAATATTTTGTTTTAATTTAATATATAAATAATAAATGACTTATATTACAGAAATAATATTTAAAGGTACAAACAGAACAGAAAGAAATATGTAAATGTAACTCAGTTCATGAAAACCTCTAGAGTGGTTAAGCTTACAAACAATAATAAAGGAAAAGAAATCAACTAATGAGTGATTACTTAAAAGGTCAAGGATGGGCCTAGAAAACAGGAAGATTCCTTTTGTTAAATGCAATGAAGTGTGGCTTATCTACCATTAATACAATTTACTGTAGTTGTAATTTAATGTAAATCACTTAAAAGATGAAGGTAACCACAGGTGCCAGGGGGCCAAGAACAAAAAATCCTCTGGTAGTTGCAATGAGGTGTGGTAACTTAAAAGATTAAAGTAACAACGGGGGCCAGGGGCCAAGAACAAGAAAAATTACAAGAACAATAGTAAATGTAACACTTAAATATTGAAGCAGCAAAAATATCTAAACAAAACTCCATTATACGACTTTAGAATTAAAAGTACAAAAGATCTGCAAGATTAGAAAATGATAGAGTGGTAATATAGTAATGGCGTCTCTTCTTAGCGTCGGTCAGGCGTCTCTTGGTGAAGTGTATGTCTATGAGCTCTCCACGCGGATAGAATAATAGGTACTAATTACCCCCTTGCCTGGGATGTAGCGAAATCTATTGAGTAGAAGATCGAACTAAAGGTTACATATTTCGTTGCACTTCGATACCTTAAAAATTCAGAAATATGTAACAATACTTTTTCCAGTTTCTAGATAGGGAGTTTGCGCAGTTACCCAGAACATAAAGGATTCCAAGGCGACATTTGAAAAACTGTAGGCCAGTATTGTATTAAGAGGTCCAATTAAAAATTGAAAGTGAAAATGAAAGGAAAGCGAAAGCGGGTGTAATATCATCCCTCAAAAAGTAATGAACCTTAAGTATAACTTTTTAATTAGACCAATATAATCCTCTCTTATAACTATATCAATTTTTAGATTAACTAATGTTATTTAAAATAAAAATGATACCAGATATTTCCTAAACAACATTGGTCTCCTGCTAGTTTACGCTTTCAATTGCAGTTTAATATTCGAGTTTGTGGTCAGGTAACCTCAATTTCCTGTTTAACAATTTCAGTTTAATCCCCCACCATACAGCGGCAGTTTTACTCCTATCCTTACTTTTTTGAAAAATTATAATTTACGTTTTTGTAAGATTAACTTATGAATTGAATTCTAGGTTTCAGCATAAATATTTCAGTTTAGTATTAACTTCTTGTAGCAGTTTAGGTTGATCAAGTAATAAAACAGTGTCATCAGTATTTACTCTTCTGACTATCTACTTTCAAAGTACTTGAACAGTTATAAAATACAAATTGGCCATCAAAATTAATGTACAGGCTTTATGTTTTATTTACGAATTTCATTTTATTAATTGAAAAGTCGGAATGTTGCATGAAAAAAAAAGAAAAAAAGAAACTAAATGAAATTAAATAGTATTAAAATGCCATTTGAAGAATTCAGTTTACTCAAATTTCCTTTTATTTAACCAATATATTATGTGTAGTAGATTTATCTATAAATTCGCCGCTCAGTAAATGTGTTTTATAATCAGTGAGTTCATTTAAACAACGGTTTACTGCATATAAAACGCCAGTGGTTATTGGCAACAAATACTATTAAAAGGGTGATTGGTAGGAAATAAACAACATTCACACTTACAAATAAATGTATTTATTATTTGGCGCATCTTCTCTAATTTGGCCATATAAAGGACTATTTAACAACCTTTAAAATTCTATTGTTAAAACTTTATATTTTCAATTTAAATACATTAACTCGTAACAATTTAAAATTAAGACCAAAAAAATTATAATACTAATTAATATACTCAGACACAAAAAAATGGGACACTTAGTATTTTCTTTAATAAATAATATTCATTCCAACAATCTATTTTTAATATAATTCGCTAGACTGAGAGATGTCTTATAGTTTTAATTGTTTACACTAATTCATGCTTAAGATTGATTTAAAGTATTGATAAAATTAAAAAGAACAAAAAAAATTAATAATCTTTGTTACTGAACAATGTTAGCACAATTCATACTGATAAGCAGATTTCATGGAAATATGTTATAGTTCTCGGGGGCTGAATGTCACGTGAGCCCCCTTTACTAGTTTGTGAAAAGCCTTGCAAATACGACTCAGCAATACAAATTGATCTTATAGGCTTCTGCGGTCATTTTAATGAAAAACACTTGAGTTTCCGGGCTGAAACCGTGTCAGTCGTGATTTTTAGTGGAACTTTGAAATTTAGATTTTATTCAACACAGAAACATAAACAAAGAAAGTCAAAAGTTACTAGTTGCTTGTGTTAAATCATCTACAAAAATGAAAGTTGGGTATGAATAAGCAAAGAGGTGAAAGGGATCTTGTGGAAATTGGAAATTTTTTACGGTGGGGGTAGGTGAAAGGGGAGGAATTCTTAAAGGTCATGTTATGTACAAGCCGTTGTAAAGGGTGGAAAGATTATTTGTATCATTTCGAAAATTAATTTATTTTTTTGTAAGTTATTATATTCCAATTTGATTCGATATATATATGTATATAATTTCTTTTTTCCTGTTAGTTTCTTTCGCTAGTATTTTTGTTTTAAAAAAGTCAAATGTATGATTCTTTTCCCTAAAATGTTACGTAGGTGCAGTAATGTTGTCTTTGTCATTTTTATTTCTGCAGTGGTATACGTGCTTGATACATTCTGCATTTAATTATTGTGTAGTTTGACCAACATAAACAGCTGGACATTAATGTACAGTCTATCTGGTAAACGCAATCTAACTGTAGTTTGTTGTATAGCTTTAAGTTTGCTGTATATAACTTGTTCACAGTGTTTAGTACATTTGTGTGCTGAAATGATATTTGAGCGACTTTCATTTAGAGATTTTCTTTGACAGTTTTGTTAATGTATGTAAAGGTAATGTATTTAGGAGGTTGGTCAACAGAAATAAGAGGGGAAGAAGTTGTTGTTGTTGTAATGTTGTGTATTGATGAGTGTGGATGAAACGTATTTTATTAAGTGTTTTATTAATGAGGTGCTAGCCATTTTAGAGAAAATTATAGAACGTCTTTTTTTTATTGCCCGGATGAAATTTGGCTCTAAGGAAGAAAACGCCTCTGAAAAAAGCTCTAAGAAAGTTGATTTTTTTAAGATTATGAATGTTGTGAAATGTAATTGGTGATGTTGTGTATTTGAGGTAGTTGGTTGTGGCATGAGCGGCTTAGTAAAAGGGCTTGTATGTATTGTAACGCAGCCAGTGGTGCCATCTAGGAGAGAAGACAGGTACCTAAGGTTCTCTTAGTGGCCGTAGGAAGCGCTGGCGTACTTTAAAATCCATCCAATCAGTTTTGAATATGAAATCCGTCCCTTACACATTAGCACTGTGGCCACTATAAAATCATTTAAATCGACCATTCGCGTTTCCCTCCATCTTATCTCTAGCATCTTATATAACTCTGCTGCTACAGCAATATTGTATTGAAGGACACAGCCTATAGAGTTATAAATTATTATTTAGTTATTATATTTTGACGGCGGCAAATTTGAATTTGGATAAATACCGAGCAGTCTCTTTATGGTTTTTACCACTGTAAGATCATCTAAAAGGACATAGATCCTAAGAGATTGCTGAAATACTGGCTGTTGATGGTTCGTTGATCTTCCGAGTTAGTCATAATTCCAGAATACTGTAAGCATGACTTTACTTGCGGACGGCTGTGTCTTGAATTTCTTTCGAATAGAAGAAACAAATGCTTCCACTTGAAGCTCTGACGCTTAGACTTTGGCTCAGAATGGTGTTTCCATTTTCATCACATGTTACAATTCTACTGAAAAATTCTTTTTCATTTAAACCCTGTTCTTTCAATTGTTGACTGATTTAAAATCTGGTTTCGTTGCGGCGTCGTAAGTTGTTTTAGAACCCATCTCGCAAAAGTTTTCTTGTACTGCATCTTATTGTAGCAATGTCATGAGCAGTTCCAACACTCGCGTTCACTTCTTGAGCTAATAGCTCAACAGTAATACGCCTGTTGTTTAGAATCAATGGGTTAATGCGAGATTCGAGGGAGGAAGTTGCAACTTCAATTCGTTGCTCGTCACAGACACTTACCCGGCCACTTTTAACTGTCGTACCCACTTGTAAACGTTCGAACGATTCAAGCAATAATTCCCGTACAATTTCAACATTCTTTCTTAGATTTCACTACCTTTGATCCTCCGCAAGAGGTGATTGATGCATGTTATCTCCTGGAGAGTTGCAATTCCACAGGTTCCAGAACATACTTTTCACAAAACAACAATACACGTTAGCAGTGGAATTCATGTCACACCTGACATGGGACACAAAGGCATCTACAGTACACACCTTATGGCTACCTTCCCTAAGATGGTTTGCTTCGGCTAACCATTCCGAATACCCCGAAAGAAAGAGGAATAAAAAAGAAAACCCCGAATAAAAAATCCTTGGTCCTCGAAGGACATGAGGTAGGGTCGACAACTCTACCTCACAAAAATCAGCATGTCTCAAAACCTCAAAGGAATAGAAACCGGGCGGATTTAGGACCACCACAAAGTCGAGTCGAAGATAAGCATATTATATTGGCGACTTGGAATTTAAGAAGAGTTTCATTAATTTTTGAACAGGGTGCTAGTAAAATTCTAGAGCGCTTCAGTACAATGTTGCTGTAGCAACATTGTTATATAAGATGCTAGAGATAAGATGGACAGAAACGCGAATGGTCGATCTAAATGATTTTATAGTGGCCACAGCGCTAATGTGTAAGGGACGGATTTCATAATCAAAACTGATTGGATGGATTTTAAAGTAATTAGTGAGCGGATATATACAATGATGCTTAACGGAAATTTTTTGAATATCTCTTTGATGAGTGCCATGACCTTATGGAGGATAAGTCTGATGAGGACAAGGAAGCTTTTTTCGATTATTTGGAGAGAACTTATGATGTGGCTTCTCAACTTGATTTTAAGATAGTGATGGCCGATTTAAACGCCAAAATTGGAAGGGAGCGTATGTATTGGTCAATCATTGGTGAACACAGTAAAGATAAGTTCTCGAACCACAATGGAAGAAGGGTTATTGAGTTCGCTGCTGACAAGGTGATGCGTGTAAGTAGTACTTTTTTCCAGTACAAGGACATCCGTAAGGAAACATGGATGTCTCCTGATGGATCAGTCAAATTGATCATGTTTTAATTGATGCCCGACATGAATCAGACAGAATGGATGTGCGATCGTTTAAGGGAGCAGAATGTGCCATTTTCTCGTGAGGGCTAAATATCGTCAAACAATAGCAGAGTAGAAATGAAGAAGCAAAGAATCTTTATAGAGAAAAGATAAAAGAAAATAATTGCTACTTTTAAATGCAGAATCCATTCCACCCCGTGAAATTTAAAGATGTGCCTGAGTTGCGGCAGTGCATTTCCGGGTTTTTGCTAGTGAATGTTTTACATCGGCTCCTTTATATGCCTAACAAACAGATTTATCTCTTCTTCTCACACGTACCATAAAACAGTTATAAATATTTTGTGAATACGGTATAGTAGTGGTCTCCTGCAGGATGTCATCCTCAATTGGATAATGCCGGAGATAACTGAATTTACCCTAACACTGAAAAATCTGTCCTCAAGATAGGATTTTAGTAATATTAATAAGTGAAGGTTAAACTTTTCTTTAGTTTGAGAGCAATCGTGGGCGGCATACTTAATCGAAGGCTTGTGTAACATCTAGAAAAATGGCTGTACATATCTGTTTGGATTAGACGGCAATGTGTGTTGTGATTCTTTGTATTTGATGAATAGTAGAGTGCTGTTGTCTGAAGCCAAATTGATGGTGTGTTACGTTCTGTATAGTGTATATGTCTTTTTATGAGCAATTTTTCTAATAATTTTTGTAGAAGGGAAGTAAATTAATTAGTCTTTATAAACTAAGTTTTGTTGGAGATTTGCCAAGTTTCGTTACCATAGTTACTAAGGAATATTTTCACAGCCTCAGCCACAAGTTCACAAGGTTATCACAGAGTCTGGTTGAAAGTAATGAAAAACAAAACAAAAAGTCTCAATTCTAGGAGTGAATATAGATTTACCAGTATACATCTTCTTCCTTCAATCACAGAAACATCTACAAACTATTAAAAATCAAAATATAAAATTCTACGGTAGTATATAAAATAGTCTAGGTGTTTTTAGAACGTAAACGTCTTTAAACCGCATTTTTATTTTATTTCGTTGCAGACATGCACTTATAAATGTTTTTCAACAAGATGATAATATCTTTCAGCTCAAAGTGTTTAATGAAACATTAATTTCCTTTTTTTTCTGTAACGACAATTCAAGAAGGGAAATCTGAAAAAAGTGCTGTCCCCAATTTATAACCCATGTCCAAAAATGTTTGTTTATATATACTTGATTATTTTATTATTTATTTTCATTTTATTTCAACTCCACAAGTATTTTTTGTAAAGTAATTTAGAATTATTGTCCTGAACACTTCAATTTGCTTGTTGTTGTTGAGAACGGAAAATTTTAGATCTTTTTTTTGTTTTAAATTTAAACACTTCACGAAAAAGAAAATGTTTACCTGGAAAAAGAGTCCTTCTGAGTTGTAATTCCATCGAAGAAATTGTCTCCACATTAAAAATTTGCTTGTCTGGCCATTTTTTTTACCAATTTATTACGCAGAAGCCGACCCCCAAGATTTTTTTTTTTTTTGGCTTTGACTGAATTTTTTCAGTCATATCGCCATACGTACAGTCTCAATTTTTCCATCTCTCTGACAGATACAAATCTATACATACATTTCCTACAGCTTATATTTAATTTTTTCTAGATATTTACATAAATACATATATACATTTTCTCCCCCACTAAGCATGCCTTCATAATTGAATGGGCAATCTATTAACCCTGTAATTTCCTTGAAGAGAATATCCCTATCCGTCGCATATTTCTCACATGTCATTATAACATGTTTCATATCCTCTGTTTCATTACAGATATTACACGTATCGTTATATATTTGCCTTATTTTGTACAGATATGCCGGACAAATTGCGTGATTGGCTCTCAATCTCGATATCTGCCTTATATGTTTTCTGTGAGCCTCTGAAGACTTGAACCATGATATTTTCCCCACCCGAGGATTCAAAGATTTATAAAACAAATCCTTTTGGTTTGAACTATATTGTTCTTGCCAGTTGTTTTTCATCCTCTCTTTGGCTATTATTAATAGATCACTGGTCGGTATTTTAATCAAAGTTTCTTCTCCGTTTGTTGACGCACACTTAGCCAGGTTGTCAACTGTCTCATTTCCTGTAATACCGCAGTGACTCTTTATCCAGGCAAGTTCTACCATCTTATTTGATGCCTCCAAGGCCTCCTTAATTTTCATAATTATTTGTGGCATATTGCTTCTTATTGAGGAGTGGGATAAGTTTTCCAAAACACTCAAACTATCAGATATTATAACTACTTTAGAAACATTTAGAGTGTTTGCGTATTGTATCGCTTCAAGGAGAGCGAGCGATTCCGCTGTGTATATAGAAGCTTCTTTTGGCAGTTTATATTCTTTGGCAAATCCCGTTTGCTGGTCAAAGAAGGCTGCTCCCGTTCCTTCATGCAACTTTGAGCCATCCGTGAATAATAAGTAACTATCCCCGAAAGTATTTACTATTTCTTCCTTAAAGAAAAGTTGGGAAAAGCCAGATTCTTCTTCAGAAACCTTGAGTTTAGTAAAGGAGATATTGTTGATGACCGTGTCGAAATTAGAGTCGAATATTGGTAGGTTAGAACTTTTATGGACTACTGTGTTGTAGTTGGCCAATTTTATAAAACTTTCTGTTAATAAAGGGGTTCTTTTCTTTTTCCAGTAAGCTCTAGTAAGGACATTTGTTGACAACGTACATATCTTGGTGTATAAATTCTTATTGGTGGACATTACTTTAAGTAACAGACGGTTAGATAACATTTGCCTTCTCATAACTAGAAGGGGATCATTACATTCGGCAAGAATGACGTCGATTGGGGTACTGTTTAAATATCCCATACCTAGTCTTAAGGATCGATTTTGAATTGTATTTAATCGCTTCAGACTCGTCTTATCGGTACTGTCATAACAGATAGATCCAAAATCTAGCGTAGCTCTGACAGTAGCTTTGTAAAAAGTCAGCGCCATCGAAGGACTCATTCCCCAATTTCCATGACATACTGCTCTCAAGATATTTATGTACTTTTCACATTTCAACGCTGTGTTGTTTATATGCTCATGCCAATTTAGTTTTTGGTCTAATTGCAGACCTAGCCACTTAACAGAACTTTTGCAGATTAAGGCCATATCCCCAAAATTTATATTACCACTTAAAGCTGTATTTCGCTTCCTTGAAAATAAACATACAGATGTTTTCGAAGCAGAGAGTTCAAGTTCCTTGAGTTGAACCCACTCTTTAATTGACTTCATTGCATCATTTATTATATTTGTACTTGATTCAATTGATTTATTTGAAGTGTAAATGCATATATCGTCCGCAAACTGTATGATGCTGATTTCTGGTGGTAATGTAACTTCCAAATCCGACACGTGTAATTCGTAGAGGAGCGGGCTTAAAATTCCCCCCTGGGGCAAACCTACTTGCGAGACGGCAGAGTCTACTGTTTTTCCATTTATCCTTAAATAAAAATTGCGGTTTGTTATTAATAAAATTATTTTATGAATGAAATTTTTTGGCAATCCTACAGTGGCCATCCTATCAGCTAGAACATTCAATTGTACGTTATCATAAGCTGCAGTTATATCTATAAATACAGCTAATAATTCTTTTTTTGAAGCATAAGACAGTTCAATATCAGTAACTAAAGTTGCATGGCACTCATATATAGACTTTCCTTTTCTAAATCCTTTTTGACTTTCCGGAATCAGTAGATTATTTTCCGTATACCATTCTAGGCGATTTTTGATCATCCTTTCGAATGTTTTGAGTACGCATGAAGAGAGCGAGATAGGCCTGAAGGATTTTTCGTCTTGTCCTTTTTTCCCTGGTTTAAGGATTGGTACGACAATATAATTCATCCAATCTGTAGGATATTCTCCACGTGCCCATATGTTATTGAAAATGTTTAGTAAGGCTTCTTTACAATTTTGCGGTAGATTGCTTAGCATCGAATAATGGATATTATCAAGTCCCGGAGAGGTGTTGTTGTTCGATTTTAGAGAAAGTTGTAGTTCTTTATAGCTACATGGTTTCAAAAGAAAGGATTTTCATTATTATCTGCAGGTGGAGTCTCTGTTTTAATTGAAACGTAAGGTGGACATAGTTTACTCATGAAACATCCCACCCAATCTCCTTCTTTTATTGGTAATTTATTTGAAGATTTTCTATTTTTTTAGTTTTTTTATTTCATTCCAAATGACTTGAATATTTGTGTTTTTATTCAAATTATTACAAAATTTTTGCCACGAGTTATTTTTGTTTTTCTTAATGTAAGTTTGGTTTGGGCGTTAATTTCTTTGTAATGTAAATAATTTCGTAGCGTGGGATACAGTTTAAAATTTTTGAAAGCTTCCTTCCTGTTTATTACGGCGTTATTACAATCTTCATTCCACCATGGTTTGAAGAATTTTTTATTTATCTGTGTCCTACCTTCTCCCTTCACCTTGGGAACAGTCTTTTCGCAGCTCTTATTAATTATTCCAATAAACTGGTCATAATCTATATCGTTCTGTGCCATTTTCAATTTGTCCATTTCAGATTCCATTATTTCTTTATATTTGTCCCAATCCGCTTTCTCTATTTTCCACTTTCTAACCGGTTTCGTAATTTCATTTCCCTCGTTTATATTTTCTGCAGAAAAAGAATAGGTAAGTGGTTCGAACCCATTGGGTCTTCCATTACCGTCCATTCGAAATTAGCAGCAATATTAGGTGAGCATAAAGTAATGTCTAAGGCAGATTCATTTTTCTGATTTATATTTCGAACTAACGTGGGTGTGCCGTCATTGAGTATGTACAAATTACTATCGTCTATAGCTTGAACCAGAGAACTTCCTATTGAATCATTTAAAGTAGAACCGAAAATTTGATGATGGGCGTTGAGATCGCCTGCCAAAATAACTGGTTTTTTAATACTACCAAATATTCTGGACCATGAATGGGATGAAATTTTATTTTTTGGAGCATTATACAGAGATACTATTGAAAGTTTGTGTTTGTTGTTGTATGTAATAGAGATGGCTGTAATCATCAACCCCTCTATCTCATAAATATTGTCTATCTCTTCAAAATATATATTACTTTTAACCAGAATGGCCACTCCAGTCTTTCCGTCGTTTCTATCCTGCCTTACTATATTATAACCGGGAAAATTGATGTATTTATTTGGTTTGAACCAGGTTTCAGATATAATTGCTACAGTAATGTTCTCATTTTTTAACATTAATTCCAAGCTATCTTTTTTTGCGACCGCAGATTGAGCGTTCCATTGTAAAAATTTGATTATTTGAGGCATTAATGGATAATTTAGAGAGTGGTTCATTCATTTGTCCTGATAATTCAGCATTTTTATATTTTGTATAAGAAATAAAATTGTTAAATACATAACATTTACCTTTGTAATGATTTGTTATCATAATTTGTAGTGACTTACTTGTGTAACCATTCAAGTTCAATAAACTCTGCTCTATTGAACTTGACTTCAAACCAAACAGTAGAATCCAGATTTTTATTACTAAAATTATACTGTTTAACTTATTTCGCTTCACTAAATTCATCATTTATCATAATTTCCATTCTGTCTTTGATTAACCTTAACATTTCCTCCTCAGGAATATTCACACTTTCTAAATCTTTAACATTTTTTTAATACACTCGTTATTATTTTATAAATAAATCCCGCATTAAAAAATTTGTCTTTACTAGTAGAGGCTTTTTGTTTGTTGTGATAATTAGGGTGGTATGGATTTGATTTTATGGGTTTAATTTCATACTTATCGAAATTAAATTCATCTAATATTTGTTTGTGTTGTTCTCTCAGTGTATTAAGCGAACTAGAAATCTGTATAGGAGATTTTATTCTCTGCCTTTTTAGTGGCAGACGATTTGTTGGGGCCAAATCTGGGAAGTCAGATTTAGCTTTGATATCAGGAGCCCTTGATTCTAAAACGTTCCTAAATGTCTTACCTGAAGTTTTCTCTTTAGCTTCTACATAAGTTATATTTTCACTTACCATCAATGTTTTTAAATATTTTTGTTTATTATATTCGGGACAGGAAGCATTTGCAATAGAAGAGTGCCCACCCCCACAGTGAACACATTTACTATTTTCTTCTTTACAATCTTTCCTTTCATGTGAACCGCCACAGTTGTGTAGGAATGTTTTTAATTTCATTGGTTTCTGTTCTAATCTAAAATAGTTTATGTAGGAATGTTTTTAATTTCATTGGTTTCTGTTCTAACCCTTCTGTTCATTCTTTTAGCGCTAACTACTTTAAGATTTTCAAATCCGACTGGTTTAATTGCTTCAACTATTTCATTCTCAGATAGATTTATGTCAACCCCTCTGATAATGCCCAGTTTTTCTAATACAAATTTAGGTATTCGGAATTTTACACACATCACTCGAGTGTTCGGAATTTTACACACATCACTGTTAATAAATTCATTTGCACTCCTGCTATTGCTAAATTCTAATTTTAACCTGTTTCGCCCTATTTTACGCATACTTAAAATCCCTTGACTTATTTCAGGGTGCTGGTGATGTAATAATTTGCCCATAACCATAGGATGCAACTTTCTATTTTCTCCACCTTCCACAAAAACCAAAAAAGGACCCTTATCATTGGCCTCAAAATACTCTTTAACCTCATTATTTCTATCCATTCTTCCTGAATTTATAGTAATATTATCTACCACACCCCCTGATTCATTTACTTGCAATAATTCATTTTTGTGGTCGACTGCACCACTTCCATACTTTCGGCTTCATTATTTCCAGTTTTCCCAGTATTTTTTTCACTGTTTACCTTTTCCAATAACTTTTCAGCACTTTCAACCCTTCTTACCTTTTATTTTTCCAATATTTTTCACCTTATCAGGTGGAATATTTCTACTATCTCCCTCCATAACCTTTAAAAGTTTTTAAAGGGAAAGAATTTAAAAAAGAAAAATTTATTTCTATTAATTAATAATAAAAGAAAATTAAAGCGAAAGAAAGAAAAAAGAAAAAAAACAAACAAAAAACTAATAGTGAAATAAAACTGAATTGAGTAGAGAGCACACAACTAGCGGACATTGCACACGTCTTTACTCTACCGAGTTGAAACACATACTGGCCCCCAAGATGGCAGACCACTAAATTCACTAACCTTTAGTGATGGGACAGTTCGAGCGGAGTCGGTTCACTGGAACGAATCCAGTAGCGGAACGAGTTGATTCAAATCCCTATTTTTAAAGAAACTGATTCCAGCAAAATTAAATGAAATTTTTATTATTTAAAATTAAATTAAGGCAGGTATAGCACGAAAATTAAGTATTAAACTGAGTTGTGGCCATGTTGAAAGAACCAGTGACAGGATTCTAACTTAATATTTTGTAACCTCAAACCATACTAACAATCCTGGTGAGCTTAAAATACAGATGGTTGGGCGGTGGGAGTGATATACATAGTTTGAGGTAATTTTTGAAAATTAATATACCTAATATAATAATTTTTGAGCTCCATCAATTGTCATTCGGATAGACACAATAGTTTAGGGGGGAATCTGAAAAAATTCTCAATTTTAGAATTTAATAGAGATTTATAAAATGATTTCCAATGACCCAGATCAATAATATTATTTTGTTTAAATTGTTTAAAATTATATCTTCTTACGGGTCCCAGAATTTTTTTGTTATTATTTCTAATGTAGTTAAGGTTTATTAACAAAGTGTTTGGAGATCTTCATTATATTTTTATATTTCATTTCACGTTAATTGAATAATTTTTCTGGGTACTTTATGGAAATTGATATTGGTAATATAAGATTTAGTTTTTTTTTTGTTGTTGAATTGCGCGCAAAAAACTTTAATCATAAGATTGTGGAGTCGAACTGGCATCTCGAATTCTTTCCATGCTTAATAAATTCAGCAAAGTGAATCTAAGATTTATAAGTCGACCTGGTATCTGTAATTCTTTCGTGCTCATTAGAATTCAGCAAAGAGTCCATCATAAATTTCATTATGCCTTGCGTCCTGGATTCACCTTAATAGTTTGAAATTGCTGGAATGCACAAAACACTGTAATCCTAAGATTTTGAAGTCGAACTGGCATCTCGAATTCTTTCATGCAAATTAGAATACAGCAAAGAGTCCATTATAAATTTCATTATGACTTGCGTCCTGGATTCACCTTAATAGTTTGATATTGCTGGAATGCACAAAACATTGTAATCTTAAGATTTATAAGTCGAACTGGTATCTCGAATTCGTTCATGCTAATTAGAATTCAGCAAAGAGTCCATCATAAATTTCATTATGCCTTGCGTCCTGGATTCACCTTAATAGTTTGATCTAGCTTGAATGCACAAAACACTGTAATCCTAAGATTTTGAAGTCGA
>JAAEAF010005217.1:0-60410 GCA_011037195.1 Triatoma infestans
TTACAAGTCCATGCTCATAACCAATACACCAACACCCGCCCCTCTAAAATGTACTACTATACTTCCTTAGCATTTAAATGTAAGTGTTTTATATCAGATTTTTTTTTTTTTTTTATGGAAACAAAGTTGTTCACAAAAGCTGCCGTCTGAGATGTGAAAGAAAACATCTAGTCTACCAAATTAGGCAGAATAATTGAAGGAAAAGTCGCCTGGAGGAAGGCAGGAAAGAAAAAT
The DNA here is from genome assembly GCA_011037195.1 of Triatoma infestans. NCBI lineage: Eukaryota > Metazoa > Arthropoda > Insecta > Hemiptera > Reduviidae > Triatoma > Triatoma infestans. Next base: position 235 of record JAAEAF010005217.1, read on the forward strand.
GTAATTTTGTTTGGGAAATATAAAACATTTCTTGGAACTATCTTTGCAAAAGATAAAAATAAAAAAAAGAAAGAAAAGAGATTGTAACAGCTTAGAGGAACAGAAATGAATTTGCTGGTGGGTTGGCTAAGCTCGACTGTGATGGAGACAGAGGGAGAGGAAGGATAATCTGAGAATATGACAGTTCCTGTTCCAGTACCAATAGTATTGCCAGAATTTGTTCCGTGTTTTTTTTTTTTTTTTTTATTTCATCTTTCAAAATTTTTCTTAATATTTCAGAAATTCATATATTTTTGCTTTTTTATATTGAACTTTTCAACTTTTTATTTTATCATTTGATCATCTTCGATTAATCTTTAATATTTTTCTATTTAAAAATCTATTTTATATGTCTAGCCATCAAGGAGTTTGGAAAGAGCTGTTATAAACGGTATGGCGGAAGTTATTTTGCCTAAAATATTTATGCAAAGGGAAATAAATAAATAAAGGCCAGGGAAAAAAACTTCAATTCTGAAATAAAAGCGCCTGTTTACCTTAGAACTAACTATAAAGTGCCACAATTCCCACAATTTTTAAGTTTTTCGCTAGGAAGGAAGGACGGGGCCCTACTTAGCTCTTTGCTCTCTCTATACCTAGGAGATATAACATGCAAAGTGTACTAGGACTCCCAAAGCAAAACTAAGAATTAATATCTTCCAATCTGTAAACATTAATGTTCAAATTCTTGATTGTTAGCATGCGGAATCGTAGAAACTTGGAAAGCTTCGATGAAACCCACGGTTTAATTATCCTAATTTCTATTGGAGAATTAAAAAATTAGATCTCAAGCCGCAGTTTAAAATTTAATATATTTTTTTTAAAGCTAAAGCTGAATTTTCAGATTTGTGAGAAAAATTTACGGAGTTTAGTGAAATTCTCTTTTTCAAAAGCTATGGGCTGCAGTAAATCATATAAGAAAACTAGATTTCTCCAAAGATTTGTGTGTGTGTGTGTGTGTAAAGGGGCCCGATGCACTGCGGCCTGCACGGTCTATTGCTCTATGTCCCTCGGTGCTATAGCTAGCATACAGCACTCTTTCTGGTGCAATGTAGGCGAGCCTTTCACCTACAGTACCCCCCCCCAGGTTAAGATCCCTAAGGAATATTAATATTCTGGAGGGCTTTGGGGTGGATATCTTTCCCTACTCTTCCTGGTAACTACCAGGTTTCTGAATCATCTCTAAATGGCAGCATCGCAGTCCTTAAGGATGTAATGGAGTTTCCTCCATCTTCCCCAAGAATCTGTACATGCTATCACTCTTTAAGCCCAGCTTCGTCAGGGCTCCCCTGAGTCTACAAGGCCCCGTGAGGAAACCCATAAGAATGCTGAACTTACTGAGGCCATTGCATGCTTTCGACTTTCCCGGGTTATAATTCCCCAAGCGTATCTTAGCCTGCCTCAGTCGTGGGACGGAGTACTAAAGTGAGACCTCCTTGTTTCCTACTCCTTCTTGAGTTCCATTAGGAGAGACTGTTCACTGACTCCACAAAATGGTTCAGACCCCAGAACTTGCCAGAGCGTCGGCCATTTCATTCTCTTCAATGCCAACATGCCCTGGCACCTAAAAGAGGGTGACTTTCTTCTCCCTGCACAGATCATTAAGCTTATCTAGGCAATCCCAAACCATTGTAGAGCTTATAACTTGGGAGCTCAGTGCTCTAGTGGCTGCCTAAATAGCGGATCCAAGATCACACATTTATAAAGAAAATAAAAATACATTACAATTCATTTTTTTACACTGCAAACTGTTCCAACTTTTATTTTTTTTAATTATTAAATTACGTAAGTTGCAATTTTTTAGAATGTTCTAAATACGGTTGATCTAAAATATATTGGAATGTATATTTATGTAGCAAGAGTGAAAAGGTAATTTAGGAAATGGTGGGAGGGAGGAGGCAAAACATTTAGTAATATTTATGGCACTGCTATTACAGATTATCTGAACCCTATATTACAGGAAATGTGGGTCAACCCAAGTGCTTCTCTCTACCTACCTCATAAAAATACGGTTTGCCATTCACATACAATTTTTACATCCCAGAAATATGAGTCAGTAATTGTATTTAATATATTGAAATATAAAAATTATGGGACAATCCTTAAATGGGGAATAAACAAGAAATATTAGGGATATTAATAACGTTTTATAGTTATTTAATATTTGTTGATGATTTAACGTATACAATTAAAAAAGATTAATTCACAATAATACTGTAAGGCATCACAGAAGATTATTAATTTAAATTCGTTTCAATGAAAGAGAATTTCTTTAAAAGACGGTCTCATAATATAGACATGTTTCATATTATATGTATTGACTTATTCCCATCCCTTGAATCTGATGAAACCTACTTCTTGAAAATATTGCAAAAGGAAACTAAGAGCGATTTTATAATGTTAGGAATTATAAGATTATACCAGATATACATTGAAATTTCATTCCCATCCTATATTATATTGCTCCACACAGGATGAGAAAATAGAATCTCTTTTCATCCAGAAAGCTTATTGGATTAGCGCTGCACGAACACATATAACGTATCTTAAGTGATAAATGAAACCATTACGTATTTTAGATGAAAGTAATTTTAAAAGCAATCAATTAATTAATTAGAAGGTTTCTTAATGAAATAATTAGAAAATTATTGTAAAACAAAATTCTAAGAAGACCATTAAGATGTTCTTTGTAATTACACGTTTATTCAAGCAGTGATTGAACAGGTTTTATTTATTCCACAGGTTACCAATGGACGTTATCAAAGATTAAGCAAAGTCAAAGTAAATTTTGAAATGTACCCAACATATTTCATTTCTATTCTGTTTTGCTATAAACCAATTTCGCTTATCGTAACGTCTGTTTTTCTGTATTGTGAAACGTAAACAGATTTTTGGCCAAATGAGGTAAATATGCAAATATTTATTTTTTACCCAACGCCCACCCGTGGCAGCGTTGCTATTCGGTGTCGTGCTGCCCAATATGCTCGCGCACGCTGCTGGCATTGCCGAACCACACTGGAAAGGCAGTGTCACGGATATCCTTTCAAGGTTGCGCAAACTTCCAGGTGTTCTGCATCCACTTTCCCTTCCTGGCATAGTGGGCACTGGTCATTCTCAACGACGCCAATCCTATATAAAAGAGCTTGCAGATAGTTGTGGCCGGTCACCAGACGAAACTTTGCTACATCGCAAGGCAATTTGCGGGGAAGCTCTTTCTGCCAACTGCTGCCATTTCTTATCTTCTGCAAGGTCCCTATATCACTCGACGCTGCTGCGCTTAATCGCCGACTCGATTTGCCCTTTGTCTGAATTAAGGGTACTTTCACCTGGGCATTGTTCCTCATTCGCACCAGTTTTAGCCAGGATATCCGCCTTCTCATTCCCTTCTAGCCCGTCGTGACTGCATCCTCACATTGAAACCTTTGTGGTTTAGATGTGAGAGTAAACTTCTGCAACAAGTAACACGCGGGCACACGGTTGGGGTGTTTCCGCAGACGGCAATAATTGCCGCTTGTGAATCCACAAGAAAGATGGCTTGACAAGGAGACATGTTGGCCAGTACTAATGCCGCCCCAGTTGCAGCTACCTCTCGTCAAAGTTACTTAACGGGACACCTACTGGCACACTTCCCTGGAAAAGACGCGAGTAGTATCCTGCCCCGGTATCCTGACGCGGTCTTACCGCTCCCGGGTTTGAGGAATCATCTGTGTATATGCAAATATTTATAATGACAATATATTATCAATTTCTTATGCCGTAAATATTTCCTTACATGATTCATATAAAGTTGTTTCATTCCTCAAAATCTCCAAACTTCATCCTTTCCTCATTAACTAATGAAAACATAAATTGGCACTTCATACTCCCTCTGATCGCCACCCATTGGTTGTTTATGAGAAGCGGTGTGTTAAGTCAGTAAAATATCGCTTAAAAGCGCTTGGAGGGACTTTGCAGCGTTTTATTCAAGTAGGAGAACCTTTTTATAATTTTATTTTCGTAAATGTTTTTAAAAGAAAAAACTTATAGATATTAATATGCATAATCTAACTTGAAATAATTTGCATAAATCTAAGAAAGTAGGTTGAATATTGAATATAAAGAAATATAATAATACTAGATATATAGATAATACTAGAGAAGGAATAATTGATATTAGTATTTTATCAGTATACATCTACACTAATAAATTATTTCTTTATGAATTTTAACTTTATGACGATCACTAACAAGAGATTTGAACGTGATAACTTTCGAAGGAAGTCAAAAAAAGCAAACTTATAAAGCAATTATTATAAATGATCCTGTTTATTGACCATAAATTCTTTTCCATTAAGATTCCTTCCAATTTATTACGTAGCTTGTTACAGCGTGGTAGTTAAATTTATAGCTGTGAGTAAAGTACATCGATAACGAGATTATCTTTAACTATCAAAATACTTTCCAAAGTACCAACGATGAAATTTTTTAACTGCAATGAATATTGTGCTTTCTCTCGAATCATTTTTGTTATTCAATAATTAATTACAACCATTTACAGCACTATATAAATAAAAATTCACTAACCTGCCTTCCATTAATTAGCCACGTTACATCTGGTGTGGGTCTTGCTGGACCAGAAGTGCAGTTTACCTGAAGCCATTCACCTACCGTATAGGTAGGTTTGCCGAAGGATATGTGAGGATCTTCCAGCTGGCCCTCTAAAAGCAATTAATTGATTAATTTGTAAAAATCAGCTACAACACTCGATTGTAGGGGCGGTAATGAAAGAGGATAAAATAAGACAAAACAAACCAATTTCTTCTCACCAAAATTTAATGAAACGAATAAGAAGTGGTGATTCGAGAGAGATCATAATAATAATTCTCAGTTTGGGGGAGGACACACTAAAAGCGGTTAAATTAATGACATTATTTGCTGTTACTCTAATGACTCCAGACAGAATGAAACTGGTCTGTTTGGAGCAGAAGCTTGATTCTGAACAAAGAAAGATCTTTGGCTTTAAGGGATACGGCGACTGTTTTTCCCAGGCTGAGATTACTAGATGAAGATTGGTAGGGAGAAGTTAGAATGGTGAGGATATTCTCTGCACTGAAAGAGTTTCACATTCAATTGTGGGGAATGTAGGCCTCGCTCCGAGGAGGAATGTAGAGCTCTTTTGAGCACTCGGTATTGTTAGGTCTGGGTAAATGACATTGAAGAATGTTGATGTCGATCATGACCACACATGCTTTCTAAGCTGCTGGTCACTGCATACCACTGGAGCCATGTGACTCAGTATGATGTTGGAGAGGAGGAAACTATATACCACCATCTTGGTCAGTTCCCCCGCTTTAAGGATACTATATAGATTATTTGGTGTTGGACAGGTATGAGAAGAGGATTTTGGTTAAGTTGAAGGTCAGTGAGAATATCACTCTTATTCAACAGAGATAGATTGGAAAATGTTAGGTCATTGCATACATCAACTAGCCCCACAGCTATAATGTATTTATGTGAATGTTGGAGGTGTCCGAATAAGTATATTTTTCCTTGTTAGGCTAGGACATCCTCATAGACGCCAAGTGGCTAGTTCATTTAACCCCTCTGTGGAATCTCTCTTTTCATAATGATGTGAAAAATATCTTGTTAAGTGCAACGTTATCGTCCAGCGCTAAGATTATTGATGATCTCTTAGCCTATTAATTTGACCATTGAAATATCAATTATTCATTTGATTAATGAAGTCAGGTTAAAACAAATTTGTTTTACTAATGAAATTTATTCATAGCTGGAATAAAATCAACATTCAAGTTGTATAGGATGATCGATTTTATCGAATAAATTGTGGCAAAATATGTTTCTCCAGGGAATTTCATTTGTTATATAATTAAAAAAAAAAAAATAATGAAATTAAGGAATGTCCAATAATACTAGCATGACCTCCTGATATCGGTTGATTGTATCGGTTGAAATCAATCAAAAATGATTATATGATTCCTGTTTCCTCTCGTTCATACATCGAATGTTTTTTATAGTATTTATTTTTTACGGCACTTTTCACATGTGATATTAGCACATTATTAAATTTAATTTAAAAATAAAATCAATTCCATTTTAATCTAGTTAACATCACATTAAAAATATCGCATAAGCAACTACATCTGCCCTTTATTTTTATTTTTTTTTTTGCAACTGCATAAACAATAATGTAACTAGCAAAATGATAATATTAATGATGCTTACATAAACACATACACATACGTATACATACATATATACTATATATCCACGTACAAACATGTTAACTTGAACAGCCACCATCCAGTGTTGGTAGCCGTAAATTAGCCATAACAGCAGAATGAGAGCCACACTAAAGGGTCGGCGTTTAGCAATTAAATGTTACGGTGCCATCGCCGCCTGAGTCTTCAAAAAAAAAGATTAGTAAGGATTGTTATGGAGCATAATGAGCAGATTAATGGATTATTGTGGGAGCACAATTTGGTATGAAATTTAATGTAGCGGGATTGAAGCAAATCAGAATGTCAATATCTACCGTACCAGCATTTTCTACATGGCTTTTCTTCAGTGGCTGGTATCTCAATAAAGACTCCTGCATTGGTGAGGTTCGGACAAGGGCTAAAAAAATATGATACATTTTTACACTCCATGGTTTAATAGCGCTAGGTAGATAGCTATCCCTTCTAAGAATTTAGCCCTTTATTTTTTCTACCGACATGAAATGTCAGATACTCTTCTGCCTAGAAATCGATTGGCCAGAATGATAATTTCTAGGCAGAAGGGACAGGCAAAGCTAAAATTTATATGAAGGCAATGTCAATCTCAGAAATCATTGCGTGTGTGTGTGTGTGTGTGTGTGTGTGCTATTCTCACATTCTACTGATCAACTCGCACTTAATGAACCCAAGTCAATATACCAAACTAAATTATGACCACAATCTTCTGATTCGTAAAATGTTCATTAGAACATTCCCCACAAATACACATTGTAGGCCACACAAACCATTTCAATCATCGTAGGCAAGTCAAAATACCAATTTGTAAAGAATTCCCTTTTTATAAAGAATTACAGGTTGAAATGCCCCTTAGAAAGCTGAATATATTTAGAGTAGTCTCTTTCAAATATTATATATTTTTTTGTTTAAGTAATAATTAAATTATAAAAAAAAAAAAAATTACGTTTCTTTCTTGAATAGGTAAGCAGCCAATGCGGAAACACTACAAAAATGCAACAATTCTTTAAAGCAGTATTATTGTCGATATTCTACCGTCAGCATTAAAAAAAAATTAAACCGGGAGTAGTTGCAAAAAGGAAGTTAAATATCCAGAGTTAAATATGTTAATTATTCGTGTTGGGACCCAGAAACCATCTCGTTGGTGCTTAAAATAAGGGAAGTTAGAACCTAACACCGTCGTCGTTTTCAACAACCATTCAAATTAGGGCAAGCTAAGCCACAGAGAGAGAGATAAAACACCATTAAATGAAATATTAAAATCTGATTGTGTAGCCTTATTTACTGCGGCACTAACTGTTATCATTTGCAAGTAAAAGCATAGAAAGCTCACAAACAAACCCGGCCTTAGGTCTGAAAGGATGCCATTCTTTTGTTCTTCAACCAAAATTATTCAATACGAAAATATGGCCACCCAAAAACCTTTTATGTTCTTTGCATTAAATTATAAATCTTAGATATACCTGTCGGTTTTTTTTGTTTTGTTTCTTTCGGGGTTCTCAGTTAGTTACTTTTTTGCTTTTTTTTGTACCTATCAATTTCTTTGTTTTAATTTCTTTATAATAAATTGATTGCCAAATAATTTCATAGTGAACAATTTTCTACCCTTTAATTAGTAATGAATTCTTTAAAGAATACATTTTTATCCAACATCTTTAAGAGGATGTTTTAGGTTTTCCAGCAAAAAAAAAAAAAGGTGTGTCGGATAAGTTCTTAGATAAGTAGTTGCACAATAATCTGTTTATATGGTATGACTGACATAAAAAATCGTAAAAGAGACTCTTTGTGCTGAAAATATCCACGGACGCTAATACCGTACCGAAGAAACCAAAAGATGCGTGCTGGTTCATCCATGTCTAACAAAGCTTAAAGTTTGAAAATCAGAAATAGAAAACCATGGAGTGAATTGTAATTTACATGTCTCCACGTTTAAAGAGAAGTTTGGTTAATAAAGGCGACCCACCGTAGGGGGAAGTGGACTAGCCACTTCTTCAGGGATCTAGGCGTCCCTGCGGGTTTCCCAGCCTAACGACACTACAATATTCACCCATACTGATACCCTTTACAATGCACACTACACATAGGACCTGCAGAGGTAGTTGATGTGTGCAACTACTTGGGTACAGCGCACCCACAGGTAAACTTGAGCTCCCCACCACACACACTCACTCACACCTGAACACTCGACACTTTACAGACGACCACACACACTGCATGAACAAGGACACGCACTCGTTGAGAGCTCAGAGTATAAATACCACTCCCTCGTGCTTGCCGGCACGAGGCTTTGGGGCTAGGGTGGAAAAGAGGGTCCTGGACATTGAAACAGACGATGACCTGCGGGCGTCCGATCCCAACACATGTCTTTGGCCGCCTGAGGTGGGTGTAGGATTCACCTGAGAGCTCTACCTAGGGGATAGCCCGACCCTGGAGGAAGGCTAGGGAATTCCGCCTCAGGTGGGTTCCTAGGGTTAGGAGGGGGGTCGCGGGTCGACGCCATAGCATCGGACTGCCGCCTTTCATGGCACCCGACTATATTGTGTGCGATGGCCAACCCGGAAAGTAACCGGGTCCACTTTGAGGGTCCGAGGAGGCGGGGTCACGTATATCGACGAATATTAAATTTTTTTATGGATAGACAAAATTTCTCTTTAGGGCAATGCCCACCAATTAATCCACCTCTCCCGAATTCCCAAATCCTCTAACAACCATCCCCTGCCCATCCTATTTATTTATTTTATTTTATTTATTTATTTATTTTGCATTGTACAATAAATAGTACATAACAGGAGTTTGGTAGACATGTTCTTATTTATGTCTTTAAACAATTCCAAAAGTTTCATTCAAATATAAATATTAATTTCAAATACAAATACAGACTGAGAAAGAAAAAAAAACATAAAAGAAAAACTTTTGTTTATAGAAACTAAATTTTTATGCGTATAAGAAAAGTAAAATGCTTAATATGGTGAAGAACAAAATAAACATCACTGTCCACATTATGTCCATAATATAAGTCCATGAGAACTAAAGATTCTCAACCTCTAACACTTCTCTAAACTTTATTACGTTAACAATAAAAAAATAAATATTATTGAGTTGTATTACATTCATTGGATTTAGAATAACTGCCATATCAGGCGGATAATTTATTAAATATTTTTTTCTAAAATTTAAATAAAATGGACATTCAATGAAAATATGTGACAAATCATTAACCACACTACCGCACAATGGGCAACCATCATCAGTACTCCAAATGTGTGTAGTTTTCTTATAGCAGATTCTTATTTGTTTAGAGGGCGAAACTCTTAGCTGGCTAACAATTCTTATTCTATCGAAATACTTATTAAACATAAGATACTTTTGCGCGTGATTTTTCAAATATATATTTTTATAAAGAGTGTTATATGTTGAAACCATAACCCTATCCACGTCCGCCTGGTACAGCAAATCTTTATATTTATTTATTAATTTTCTTTTTTGTTTCAAAACCAAAATTGGATCCTGCTCTTTCCAAAGCCCTTCACAGCCCATCTTTACAAACAGTTCCCTTACTTGAGAGGCCCAATTAAACTTTATATTAGGCGAGTTATTATCCATTGTTACCAACTTTTTAAAACAAATTTTGGGAAGTCTGTTATCACACATAAGTAGAACTTTGACCCACCAGTTTATGACTAATTTAAAAACCTGTAATTCCAACTTACTTCTTCCCGTCTCGAGTCTTAGCATATAACCAGGGGTTTGTTTAGGCCAGAGTAGGAGGGTTTTAAAATATTTCGCCTGGATTACCTCTATATTATTGAAATATCTTAAAGCCCAAATTTCGCTACAATACAAAAGAATAGACCTTACTAAGCTGTCAAATAATGTGGTTCTGAGGTCCCAAGAAGATGATCTAGATTTATATACTATCTGTTTAACCGAGTTTAAAGCCAGCATCGACTTAGAAATCATATCCTGACTTGCAAGATGAAACAAGCCCGAGTTAGATAAAATAAGACCCAAATATCGATAAGAACTGGTAACTTCAATTTTTGTATTTTTATAAAACAAAGATTTCACCTTCCCCTACCGTGACTTTTTTTAAATATTAACATTCCTACCCATCCTATTATTGCTATCAATTACCCACCTTCATCTAGCTCCCGTCCCAAATCCCCCAACGAGTACTGTAACTTAATGGCTACTGACACTGGCGAAAATAAGGACCTACATAATAATCAAGAAATGACTGAACAATCAGCCTTGGCTGCAATAACTTTGCAACCTTATGAACCCTCTTCCCCGCCGAGGAAGAAAGCAGGTTGCCGAGGAGGCAACTCAGGAAAGAAAAGAGAAACCATTCCGTTTTTAAATTTAGAGGAAGATAATTGGGCACGTTTTTACATCTTGAAAAAGAAAGAAGGAAACTTTTCAAACTGTTGCTCCTTCAAATTGAGCACACTAATCAAGAATAATATTGGAAAGGCTAAAAGTGTGAAGAAGCTCGGTGACGGTTCAATCTGCATTGAAGCCGCATCCCCAAGCCAAGCAACCTCAATGCTGGCCCTTAGTAAATTAGAAGAGATTGAATTAGAGACTGAACTCCTCGCAGGGAGTGATTATCTGTAGAGATTTCTTGAATAGCACCCTCGACGATATTAAGGAAGGATTGGCATCAGAGGGAGTTATTGATGTCAGAAGAATTAAGAGGAAGCAAGGAGAATCTCTTGTAGATACTGCCTCCTTAGTACTAACATTTAACAAGCCAAAACCACCCTAGTAATCGAAGCCGCTTTTTACAAGCTAAAGGTTCGTCCGTATATCCCATCGCCAATGCGTTGCTTTAAGTGCCAGCGATTTGGACATATATCGCAAAGATGTAAGGTAGTTGACAAGTGCGGTAAAGTGGCCCATAAGGGAGAATGCATACCACCCATCGTATGTGTGAATTGTAGTGGTGATCATAATGCAAAATCAAGTGAATGTCCAATACTACAAAAAGAAAAGAAAATACAGAAGATTAAAACACTCCAACAATTGTCTTACCCTGAGGCTAAGGCAATTGTGCAGAGCAAGTATTATGCTACACCGGCGACATCATTTGCCAACAAGGTAAAAACCCCAATATTCACATTTGAAGCTGGCCTATCCCCGCCCTTAAAGGGAACAATAAATAATAAGGTCGATAATATACCACCACCCTCTATCATAGACCCCACCGGGGTACCGTCAACTTCAAGGTTGACAATAAAGAACCCCACAAGTGATGGGGAAACTTTACAAGCATCCTTATACGTTGATGACCTTGCCATCTACCTCTAAGGTGAAAATCTGGATGAGGTTGGGGCAATTCTTCAACAAACTATAAACGGAGTGGCTGCAGAGGCTACTAAAAACGGATTTATGTTCTCGCGTCAAAAAACAATAAGTCTTCATTTTTGTCGATTAAGACAAGAACATAGTCCACCCAGCTTATTTTTGAATAACATACCGATACAACACAAAGAAAGCGTTCGCTTCTTGGGTCTCGTATTTGTCTCCAAACTGAACTGGTAGGAGCATCTCGAATCTACATACATAAAAGCAAAAAGAACTTTAGACATCTAAAATTTTTAGGAAGCTATAAATGGGGAATGGAGCGAGATATATTGAGACGTATATTTACTTGCCTCACCCGTTCAAAATTAGATTATGGATCTCAAATTTATAGCTCGGCACGCAAATCAAGACTTAAAGCAGTAGATAAAGTATACAATGAGGGTATCAGAATTATTACAGGCGCCTTTCGCACAAGTCCCCTGCAGAGCCTACATGTTGAATCGGGTTTACTGCCACCTCAACTTAGAAGAGAACAGTTAATCCTAGCCTACTACGTTGGAATATGGGAGAAACCAGCTCAGTCATTGTTTTAAACAACATTTGAGAACCCTTACAATGAATTTCGTCAGCAAAGTACACGGACGCGGCCCTTTGGCATTAGAGCCAAGACCATACTACAAGCGGAGGAAATGGAAATTGGCCAAATAGAACAGTGGAATTTTAATCACCAACCACCTTGGTTAATGAACTCAGCATGCATCCGTTTGGACCTATCGACCGATAAGAAAGAAGAAACCCCTCCATTTGTCTATAGGCAGAAATTGTTAGAAATTTTAAACTTTTATATGTACTATCGACCGATATTCACAGATGGGTCAAAAGTAGACAACGGAGTTGGATGTGCAATATACACTGAAGGAGTTACCGCTACCAGGACACTCCCCCATTACGCAACAGTATACACTGCTGAAACATATGCCATCTGGCAGGCTTTAAAAATGATTAGTGATAGGAATTACCCTAAGGCGCTGGTGCTGACAGACTCCTTAAGCGCAGTAAAGGCGCTCCAGGATAAGTTTTCGAATGATCCTTTAATTAATCATATCTATGATACATTACACCACTTGTCAACATGCGGGCAGAGAGTGATACGTGTGTGGGTGCCAGGTCATATAGGTCTTTCTGCAAATGAAAAAGCCGATAAAGCAGCCAAACTTGCTGCGTCTTCAAATGTAGAATATCCATCCCTGTCCGTCCAACTGACCTCAAAACGTTGATGAAAACAGTTATTGCTAGAAAATGGCAAACCCAATGAAATAGTCTAAACGAAAAATTAAAGGAGGAAGAATCGTGTGTGTTAAGGAAGTCGGTTGAGAGTTTCCCAAGGCGCAAGTCAATCATTCTTACAAGGTTCAGGATTGGGCATATGCGTTTGACACATGGATATCCCTACCGAAAAGACTGTCCAACATGTAGGGAAAGGTTGACGGTGGCCCACATATTAGAAGGGTGCCAGGCACTGCGTGAACAAAGGCAAAGAGCAGGCCTACCACACGACTTGCGTGCAATATTGAAAGATGGTTCCCCATATATCAGAGGACTATTTGCCTTCCTGAAGAATAATAATTTATATAATAAGATTTACGTTCTTAGCTAGTTAGTTTAGGTAGTAGTTAGGTAGTTAGGAATATGGTATAGTTAGTTTGTTAGGTTCTATTTTAATGGGGAGCGGAATATATAGTACCCTCCCGTTGTGTGAATGAAGTGTGCATGTACTTATTGGTGCGGATGTATTTATCAGCGAGAATGTTGGTACAAATGTTCTTAGGTTAGTATTTTAACGGGGGGTTGCAAGGAAATTATATAAAAGTACTTCACTCCCACTTGTGTATAGTGTGTATAGATTAGGATTAGGAGTAGGAGATGTTGCAAATAGTCCCCTCTGAAGATGAACTAGGTAGATCTCAAAAAGAAGACGGGAACAAAGTTGATCGATGAAAATACTCGACCCAAAATTAAAATGAACATAGTGACAGCATTACCCATTGATACATATTTTTACTTGTGGCTTAATGGATGGCGCATATCTCCCTTGACTCTCTACCCCCCGTCGGCAAGCACGATGGTCAAGAGGGAAGACAGAACGGGAACAACCCCTGCTTACCACGCTCCGACCGCCTTTGGAAACAAAGACGCCGATTTGGATGCTGAGTATGATTGGGGTGAACGCCTACCCAGCTCTAGAGGAAATGTTTGTAATGGAAAATTTGAGGGGCGCTAATGACCTTAGTTGAGGGCGCCAAAAAAAAAAATATAAAAAAAAAAATAAAGGCGACCATTTGTCGAAGAACTGGCATATGGGTGTCTCTAAATCTTCTGATGCAACGACTATATAGGACGAGATTTATAAATATATATAAGAACTCTAAGTACATTATCGATTAATCGTTTTCACAAAGCGGGGACGTTGTACACACAAATCTGAAATGTTACGGTGACAACTAGGGATTCTTACAAAGCTCAACTATACCTTCTATCAATATGCAGTCAACTCATTATTCTTTGGCTGCATACACCGCTGTTAAAGCAGGATAATAGGATTGCTTGTTTGTGTAATAGCAATTCTCTTAGAATTCAATAGCCCTTCCGGTATTGTTGACTATTTAAATCTCGCCTTCCTAAATACGAAGCCTACAAATTTCATATTCTACCATAATGCTTCATGGAAAATTGTCTTCGACACTCCAGCATGTGGTAGTTCATATATGGGTTCCTGGACTTCGCACAACAGTTAGGAAGAAAGCTTCTAATGTTAAGTGCAGCTCCTCAACGGTCCTGTACTTAAGTAACCGTAAAAGCGAAAGATACTTAGTTCTTAAATTGTTTTGTCACAAAGCTTAACTTCCGATGGCTGACAAACTTTATAAATCGAAGGTGTTACGCAAACGGAATATCAAGTTTAAGCTTTCTGCTATTACTCGTTTTTGATATATTTTGACAGATGTAAACAAACACATAAACACATACACAAGCACGCAAAAATCACAGATACATATAGAGCATTCGTTTAATACAATTTTACAACTAAGGAAAATTGAAACATATATTTCTGAAGAAAACTCAACTTCAAAAGTTACCTCGTCGCATTATTACCTCTTTCAGGAATAAGAGAAAGTAAAAAGAGTAATTTCTTGTTTATTCGTAACTCCTTAAATTAGCAAAGTAATTTTTTTTTTTTTTATAGGGGTAGAAATAAATAAATAAATAAATTAATTAATTATAGGAGAAACAAACAATTCCTGAGGTTTTGTATCCGCTATAGCATGTTTATTATGCATTTTATATTCAATTTCTCTACAAAGACTTGATGAATTAATCTCTTACTGATTTCGGATGAGAATTCGTGATAGGTTAGAAATAACGTAAATGAGCATACTACGATGGATTTAATCTTAGATATTATCTATCATTTAATTAATAAACAAGCCAAGCTTGAACTATGATTTTTATGAGAAGATTGCTAGTGTAGTGGAAGAAAGAAATGCAAAAATAATAGTTTTGAAAAGTAGTTTAGAATATTTTATAGTTTGAAAAATAGAATTTTGTCAATATTTTAAATGTATCTTAGTGCAGTGAAAAGAGTCAGGTACTATAATTTAAGGTCATTGCTATTAAAAAGAGACAAAGGCACAAGAATCCGTTAGGCTAATACAATGCCACTTGGCCAACTGTTTTGTAAGAGCAGGGCATTCTTTACACAGTCTGCATTCTGCTTTCAAACAAGAACAGTCTGAAACAGACTGTTCTACCAGAACACGTGTATCAGGAATCGCTCTCTTAAACTCTGTGCCAGTGATAGAGATTAACATTTATTCTAGATTAACGGTTGATTTATTAAGCATATAACTGTTATATTGTAAAGTTATTTAAATCTCTTTAAAGTTAATATATTTAATTTAATCTACCAATGTTTTCTTAATTATTTCTTATAACTTCTCTTCTCTTTGAACATACACACAAACCCTTTACTAAACCGCTACCACTACACTACTACATACACTATCACCAATAACATTACACTAGTGTACAGTAGATGAGTTAAACATTTGGTCAGTAGTTTACCAATCACATACAGACTCACATTCTACTTAAGAACATGCAGAACGGCACTTAAGTTCATGTATTTTTAATAAACCATGCGTTAAAGATTTATCCTAAGAAGTGGAAATTTTACTTACGCATAACTGTTAATTCCTGATCATCGGAAGGTTTTGTGTATATTGGTGTATCAGTAGACACTTCGCATGAATAGGTGCCGGATGCATCAAAATCCAAATCTTTTAACATAACTTGCTTTTCATTACTATTCGCCCACTGTAACAAATAAAACAGGAATTTATATTTAATTATAAATTGTAAAATTTAGCTTACTTATGAAATTTTAAGACAACAATAAATTAATTTATAGGAAATAATATATTTTATAATCGTAGGTAAAGTAAATACAAATTGTGGTGTATGTTATTGAGAAAGAAAACAGTCTGTGCAAGTAGATAACTCAATATATATTTGTATGTGAGTCTGTCATATTTGTGTAAATAAGTGGAACGATTCAAGTTGAAGAGGATTGGTTGTAAGATATCTGTTTGTACAAGCGGCGTCATGTTGGTTTTATATTGATACCACGAGTACTACCTTCTACCATATCGTCATGTTTCCTCTTCTTTTTTTTTGTAATTATTTTGTCCACAGAAATAACATTCACAAAAATAAAAATAACCGGTCCTATTCAATAATTCATTGATCGCTCTTTCAATACATCTACTTCAATGTCCTTAATTTATACATCGAATAACTTTTTTAGCATATCGATACAACAAATTAATAGTGTATTAAATAATATATTCCAATTATATTATTAAAATAATTATTATATTATTTAATATACTTTTTGTATTAAAAAAGAGAGTTCTAATTTTAATTCACTTCTTTTTAATTGTAATCCTCCTTAGATTGTCGCTTGTCTTGTCGACACCCTATTTGCATATATATGTCCGCATATTTCGAAGGAGACTATCCATGGAGTTAAAGCAAACCCCTTCATAATATTTTTCCCATAGCTGATTTTGTTCCCTGCTTCTTTTCAGTGAAGTCATGCCCTTTTGGTTTGGAATTGTTACTGTGATAGGTGCAATGCCTGCAGACAGCAAAAATATCCCTTACGCTTCAGCCAACTTTGGCGAATTGGAGTTGCTAGTATGCACATTCATGAAAAACGCATCTACAAAACTAGTTTGCAGCTCACAGAGAATTATAGTTCTATCTTTCATATTTAAACTATACTCACGAACGTTTTACCACTAGCAAGTTAATAATACTTCGTTTTAATATTGTGTGATTGTATGAAATCATAGAAAGAGAACCATAGCGACGAGTTTCATACTAATAGACTAGATTTATCTTTCAAATTTCATATTTATGTATCCAATCGTCGAAATTTTGAAAATGTTCTGTCGCCAAATTGTCTAGTTTTACCATTCAAAGTTGCCCACTTATTGAAATTTCTCTTATAGAAGCTGCCATAAAAAATTGCCGTGTTGTAAGCCTGGTAAGCATAGTCTGTTTTTTTTCTTTTTTTTTTTTTTAAGTGGTAACTTAATCGAGGTTTTGTACTAATTTCATGTCTATAATTAAAACATCGCATGAAGTTTTACATTTATGTAGTATGAAGTTTCTACACTTATTAGACAAGACGCATCTGAAAAGCTTAGTATTTCTGAAGAAGTTACTGAAAGCTTTAATTAACTGACTTGCCGATTTTCTAGCTTTCTATATATGAACCACCACGTCGACTAGCCGATAGCCGTTTTCCTTCATTCTTCTTACTTAAAATAATTAAATTCAAATAACAATGTATTACTGAGAATTTCAGTAATGGTAACGGTTTATTCAAAATATAAAAAAATATCTATAATCCTTAAGGGCTTACCCTGTTTTTTTTCCCGGGGGCATCAACATCCAAGGTTATTAACGCCCCACCCCCCGTTAAGGCCCCCCCCCCCCCCCCCCAGTTAAGGTTCCTTCACAAACCTGATCCGCATGATGTGGAATGGTACATGTTCAACCTTATGGCATCCAACTCAACGCTTTACCCAGCAAGTCGTGGTGGAGCGTATGGATATTGAACATAACTCCACATCTCTCTTCGTATATCATCGATCCTGTCGACGAGGCAAAGGCTCACCCTGATGTTATTTTGTTTTTATCTGATTTTTATTGATTATTAATATACGTAATTTGTATAGGATTCAACCATATCGGCATAGAGCGTAATTGCTATAATATGTAATAAACAAACAAAATAAGGAAACTCCGAAACAAAGAATAAAAATAATAAATAATATTTGAAAAGATAATCTCATCATAAATAGAGCAATAAAAAAAAAAAAGTAATAAGGAATAAAGTGAAACAAAATGGTTTTGTCGGGCTTTTGATCCTTACCCAATTACAAAAGGACAAACCTATCTGCTAGCCAATTAGTGGCTTTAATCCATGGATCTGTAAAGCCAAGTTTACAACACATACAACACGACCCCCTACCCTCCCACCACCGGTTAAACAACAAATTTCCACAACATAAGTTTGTTTACAAGTTTCAAAAACTTTTCTACATCTGAAACTCGAGGTTTAATTAACTTTTGTGACGATAAATTAACCACCTTTTGTTTTCTAATAACTTTTAGATAATCTAATGAAATTTAAAACTGATATCTAATCATAATATACTGTTTATTAACTAAAATTTAAAATCCCTTTCTTGATATGTGTTTATACATTCTCAGTAAGAATCCGCAAAATGTCAATATATGTAGGTATAATTAAAAAAGAACTAACATTCAAGCAATTAGTGGTGGCAACCATTCGGAATAATTTGAACAAAATGATTTTAATGTAAAATAACGCAAAGATTTCAAAAGTTTGAATACCTTTAGAAAATGAAGCTGATAAAACTGAGATAGATGTATCATAATATTGTAGTGGAAGTAGCAATTGGGAAAAATAAATTAGGAAAAATAGTTGCGTGAATTTTGACAATATTTTAAGTGAAATAATTTTGGAAAATAAATAGTGAATTTACCTTCAAAAATAGTGTATTTTAATGTTGTGGAAAGAGTCAGGTACTATTAAATTAGGTCATTGCTACTGAAGAGACAAAGGGACAAGAATCCGTTAGGGTAAGACAATGCCACTTGGCCAACTGTGTTATAGGAGAAAATCCTCCGCTAGAGCAGAGCATTCTTTATAGAGCCTAAATTCTGCTTTCAAACAGGACAGTCTAATTTGGACATTCAATCAGAACACTTGTCCCAGAAGTCGCTCGCTTAACTTCAGTGCCAGTTATAAGAGTTTAGTATTTAATCTAGATAAATAATTGATTTTATAACTATATTACTGTGATATTGTAAAGTATTTCAGTTAGAGAATAATATATTTATTTCAAAAATACTGGTGATCTCTCGCTTATTTCTAATACTTCTCTCTCATAAAACATACATTCATACAAGCCCTTTACAAAACCGCTCACGACACAAGCTACTACACAAACAACACATATCACACCAACAACGCTTCATTGGTGGGATATTATCAACCAGAATCCACAAATTAACAAGTACGTACAATTTTCAATTAACAAATTAAAAGAATTATCTATCAGATAATTTTATTGCTTTTTTCAATTATTTTCTCAGCGAAAATATCTTAAATATTCCCAATAATTGAATTTTCTATTGAATTTCATTTTTAAATTTTGGTATTTTGTATTTTTGTACCACTGTACCCTGATCCCTTGTGAATTTTGAATTTATGAGTGCTCTGTAGATCGCAAATTGTAAAAATATTACGCAACATAACGTCTCTGAAAAGGGCAACTTAAATCAGTTACGCAGGCGCCTTGAAAAAAAAAATCTTTCCCAAAGTAATTTTCTTGTTTCCAAAATGTTCAAGAGGTGGGCATCGACGCCGCTATTGAATATTTGCTTGCTCAGCAGCAATTAGCCAATCCTGCAGCCACCCCTAGCAATCAACCTACTAGCCCTCTGAGAAATTTTCAACTAATTAATAGTTTGCCCACCTTTGATGGCGAAAATTCAGCAGTGTTTCCGATTTCCTAGACCAAATTAGCCATTGCGCAACCCTTTCTGACTGGGATGACGCTGCAAAATTAGAAATCCTAGCACTTAGGCTCTTAGGTTTAGCCAAAATATTTTTTGACACACAGAAAACCGAATCAGAACGCCAGGGTACAAATATCATGTATCCTCTAATTTCAGAGCGACTTTTAGCCAGATTTTAAGGAGAAAACCTCTCTAATTCTCCTTCAAAAGATGACTAACATTCAGTCTCTTCCCACAGAGTCACCAGAAAGATTCGCGGATAGAATTAGACACATTCAATTTGCCATTAGTTTAAAAGCTGGTATTGATTAGTAAACGGAACGCACCCTGCAGAATTGGCAGGCAGACTGGGAACAGGAGTCCAGAGGGAGATGGACTTCAAAGGTTACTAAGTGGGTAACACCATGGCTGGAGCCTATTTACTAACTCACTCGAGGCCTTACAAACAATTTTAGACAAACTGGCCACGATGTGTTCCTGAAGTCACTTCCTCAGACACTTCCTAATGAGGTACGAACAAAGCGACCTCAAAAATTGGACGAAGCCCTTTCATAAGCCAATGCCCTAAAAGAAGTGCAGGCTTCGGAAACGAATCCTACAGTTTTCGCAGTCACCTCGAAAACTACGTCTCGCACACCTCCATCTCCATGTCGTTTTTGCGGAAAAATGCATTTCCACGCAGAATGCCCGCATCGAAACAAAAATCAGAAACCACCATTAAAACCAAACCACCATTAAAACTCACATAGTTTTTAATGTAGTAAAAAATAGGCCTGCCGCCACTGTTCTGGTCCACATTTTGACGTGGACCGTACAAATAAATTTCGACCAAAATCCCACACTAACTTTGGCAAAATGCCTAAGAATTTTAACATTCCTAAAAATTTTAATCGCAGAGTAATAATAATAATCGCTATAATAATGATAATCAACATTATAGAAATAATAACAATGCTCGAATTAATAATTCTAATAATTTACGAATTAACTCCTATCCAGGTAAGCCCCAATGTAATCAGAATAATAATAATTTTAACGAAACTGGCAATAATAGAGCAGACCATTCTTTATAGAGTCTAAATTATGCTTTCAAACAGGACAGCCTAATTTAGACATTTAATCAGAAAAGTTGTCTCAGAAGTCGCTCGCTTAACTTCAATGCCAGTTATAAGAGTTTAGCATTTAATCTAGTTAAATAATTGATTAATTGATTATTGATTAATTAATAATTGATTAAGCATATTACTGTGTTTTTATAAAGTAATTAAATTCGGCCAAGGAATTTGATCAAAATCACCGTGCTGCAACGGTCTTATTTTTGAGATACATCGTTCACACATACATACACACACATACACATACACACAAACGCATACACTCTCACCTACAACAATACACAAACACTAACTTCATGTATTTCCGGTGAAAACTCAATTTAGAATATTTGACACTAATACTTTCACTTATAGCAGTAAGATAAAATAATGAGTAAATCAAATTTACAGAATGTTTTATTTTTGTTTGCCAACAATATAATGGCATATTGATCACAAAATCCAATTAAATAAAGAGGTATAATCCTGATAAATGAAATGAGAACAATTTCAAATGATACAATAATGGGAGAAAAGTGGAACAATGAATGTTAACAGAGGGACCTTAGAAGAGCAGTAGGGGTTGGCGAGATGGAAACAATGTTTGTTCCGATGTTCACCTAGCACTGAGTAACGCTACTAACTCGAACAGCCTACAATAGCTTTTAACTTTACTATAATATCTTTATTCTTAGAGTGCAAACGCCCCCACTTCTTTACACTTCTCCCAAGCACTGTACTATATTTTCAAAGCTTTATGCTTTTTCTGCTTCTTTTTATAGAACGAAAATAAAAATCTCCCCACTTTTTCCACTTCGCCTAACTCTAATATTTTTGATCGTACGTATAAAAGAAGTCAGAACATCAAATTATATGGTGTATAATGTTTTTTTTTCTTCATTGACATCTAGTTGCTACAGTAGCTCTCTTTTTATTAGTCCTAATTACCTATAGGAGGAATAATTTTATTCTTTCAAAAATATTATTATTCGCATATCAAAGAAAAAGAAGATAAATATCTTATTTACCCATTTCTGTTTCACAAAATAATAACAATACAAAACGTGTATCGCTCTGGTAACTTTGTTGTGTGTATTGGTATCGTTTTATTGATACCGGAAGTTGAAATGATGAGTAAGAGTAAGAGATTGTTAATTAGAGGGTAAGAGATTAGAGAGTTGGTATTCGAAATGCGTACTACTGATTTATAAAAATATACTATATTTTAACAAATAATTTAAAGAGATATAAAATAGAAAAACTAAGATGCACAATTGTACATAACTATAAGAATTATAAAATGAATATGAAATATTAAAGAAGTTAGTAAAGTGTTAAAACCTTAAATAGGGACGCGCTCGCGATGTGAGATGGTGCTTCTGATCTGAAAACTGATGTAGACGTTTGATGCCTGAGTCGAACTGAATCCCTCCTCCAGTGGAGCGACGTGTTATATTTGCATCACTCACACATCGACGCTGATGTGCAAGTACGTGTAACACTAAGACATCTCTTGTGGTATATTGACCCTAGGGGAGGTCAGTAGTTAACAAGGGCTGATTTGGCCGGGGTGGCGACGCTTTGTTAACAGATGGTGGGCCAGGTAGGCCAGTAAGGTATTATCTCTTGAGTGTATATTGACCCTTTTTGAAAGAAATACAAAAAGGGTTTGCTGCGGTTTATGACCTGGAGGTAGCGGTTGGCTGGACCCTTTTCCAATTTTCAACCACTAGTTGTAATTTTCAGATTTATTTAAAAATTATCTCTTCTTTTTTTCTTACTATCGCTATCACATCACATTGTGACACCTTAAAGGCAGTTAATCTCCGCCCATTGTTAAAGCTTATAGTAGCTGTGACGTCATTTAACCCCGCCCACAGGTTCCACAATTAAGTTGCCGAGTTATGCATGTAAATAAATATTGATTGATTAATATATATCGGCGTACATTCTAAGATAGTTAGTTATTGTCATCTGGTTAATTTTCTGTTCCAGTTTCTGTACTTTGTAGGTTATCTAAAAACTATTCTGCGTATGGTCATTGAATATTGAGATTTCTAGTTCCCTGTACATCCCGCATAAACTACCTGCTCCTAAGGGGTGATATTCTAGTATTTATTTATGGAATATATGCAGTTTTTCTAGCCCCCCATCCATATGAGGCAGGCATATGCCAATAACCGTCGAAACAGAACTATAGAAAGAATTCTGGAGCATGGCGGTTTTAATGATGTCCATCTGTTAATTAATGGATAGAGCTATCTAAAAATTAAGTAGGTGTGTGTTAATTTTAGTGTTATCTGTGGAGCCCAGGTTGTGCTGAAAATATTTCGAAATCATTGCCAATATATGTCAAGGTTTTGTACGTTTTCTTCCACTGTATGTCACTGCTTTTAACTTTTAAAGTTTTGGCTGTTTGTATTCTACGAAGCGTAAATTTTCTGCTTATGTCTTTTGCACGTTTATGTCTAGTTTCCAGTAATTATAAAACCAGTCAGTTATTTTGTCTGATGATTATTATAAAATATCTGTAGCTTCAGAATGTTGTGCTGCCTTGAAAGAAGGATGTATTCTACGTAGCAAGAACAGAAATTTTGGTCGTAGGATTGTGGTGTGTGTAAACATAATGAAGATAGACTAGGAACTCAGCCATGTGGAACATAGGCCTTGATATTTTGTGGAGTACTGAGGGTCAAATATACTCTTACCTCAAATATCCAGTCCATTAGAAAGAAGTTAATATTATTTGTAAGCATAGAGGAGTCTAGTTTGAGTCTAGGAATTGAGTCTAGTTTGTAGGGAAGTCCGTCATTTCAAACTGTGTCGATGCCAAAGCAATGTCCAGTAAAACGATAGTCGAATATTAACCCATTCACTATTTGAAAAGTTATTTGTGTAATTGTTCAGTTGTGAGAAAGATTTTCGAAATCCGAACTGATGAAAAGATATAATTCTAAGTTCAGTAAGATATGTCTGAAGTCGCGTCTGTATAAGCTTGTCGAGTAGTTTTGAGAAGATTATTGGTCGATAGCTGAAAGAATCATATTTTGGTTTTCCAGCTTTGTGGAAAAATATAATTACAGCGTTTTTTCAGACTTTGGGAAAGTATGAATCACGTTATGAACAGTTGTATTCAGCTATTACTTTGTTAGTCAGATTTTTGATTACTAGTTTGGAATTAGGTCGTATGTTAGTTGGATAAACATTGTATGATTTTTTCAACTTTGTTAGGAGTGGTAGGATGTAATTCACGTTTCCAGATATACCGGCACTTCCTGGTAACCGATTTTAATCAAGTAATTCTAAGGTCGCACTTCCTGGTAACCGATTTTAATCAAATAATTCTAATGTCGCACACCCTGGTAACCGATTTTAATCAAATAATTCTAAAATCGTAGTTTCTGGTAACCGATTTTAATCCAATAATTCTAAGTTCGCACTTCCTGGTAACCGATTTATTATTTGGTGGTAGAATTATATATTATATTGATGTGATAGTTTAGAGGGACGTTTATCATTTCTCTTCCTAGAAGCTCACTCTCTCAATGATGGACAGTGCACTGAGAAGGCTTCGGGCGCAAATAGCCATAGAAATAATAATAATCAAACAAAAAACTCCTGCTTTCCCAGAATTCCCCAAGAATAATTTCTGTGGAAAAATTTGTAAAAAAAAATGGATAAACATTTATGTGTTAATACTATAGAAGATAAAAAAAAAAAAAAAAAATCAATGAAGCTTTTTTCGGAAAAGCGTGAAAAATCTAAAAAGATTTACACTTAATCTGTTTGGTCAGAAATATTTGGATGGCAGCCTTGTAAACACTTATGAGAAGTAGGAAGTTGAAGGCATTTACTCTGAGACGTGTAGAATGAGTTCACACTTCGTTGTTCTTCTTATCGTGGTTTATTACATAGCCTACTTGCAGACACTTCACATTCCCTCTACTCTTTTACTCTCTCTCAAAAAAAAAAAAAAAATCGGGTTTGAAGGATCGCGGGCATTTACAAGATTTTCTTTTACTGTATTTCCTATAATTCATAAACACATTTTCTACCATTGTGGAATTTCTAAGAAAATTTAGTTGTATAACATAATAGCTCCACATTTATTAAATTTTCAATTGCGATTAATTTCATGCTACATATTAATTACCAAACCACACAATATACAATACTTTCAGTTTACAACATATATAGAGTGGATCAGAGATATTTTCCGGGATACCCTGCTTCTTTTTGTGATCATCAACCGGTTTCGGACGTTCGCCCATCTTCAGGATGCGTTTGTTAAACAGTGTGATAACACAGACTTGCACAGAGCAAATTCAGTTTACATACAGTTCACACACTTTTCCAGCATTGTAAAAAAAAATAACTACAACGTTTTACCCAGACCTTGGGAAAGTATGAATTACACAGTGAACAGTTGTATTCAGCTATTCCTTTATAAGACAGGTTTTTTGATTTCTAGTTTGGAATTAGGTCGTATGTTTGTTGGATAAATATTGTATGATCTTTTCGACTTTGTTTGGATTCGTAGGATGCATTCCACGTTTCCGGATATAAGAAACTCGAGTTAAGAAGTCATTATACTGGTTGCTCAAGTTGTTGGTTAGTAATGTTTCTCGGCTAAGTGGTTAAATAAGTATTTTAGATTTTCGCGGTCAGAAATAGCCAATTGAAGTCTGTTATTTAGAGGCGAGCAACAGTGAATTTTGCCTTGTTATTTGTTTTGTTCTTTCCAAAGGACTGTTCTGTTAGGCGTAAATGTTTGTATATATTCCTCAATTTCAATTTTCAACATCAATTTTTAGTTGGTCTAATGCCCATTTTGTTTTTCTCGCCAGTCTGTCATATAAAGTTAAGTTCTCCGGATTCCTGGTAAGCTGCCAAATTCTTCTTTTTTTTTAAACATGAATTAACTGTTGTATATACCTACCTGGGCATGTTGTCATTTAATCGTGAACTGTGTGAAATGTGTTTAAACTGAATTTGCTCTGTGCAAGTCTGTGTTATTACACTGTTTGACAAACGCATCCTGAAGATGGGCGAACGCCCGAAACCGGTCGATGACCACAAAAAGAAGCAGGCTATCACGGATAATATCTCTAATTCTTTCCAGCTCTGCGGAACCAACCACAACAAATATATAGAATTGTGGTACAATATTAGGCCTACTGAACTGCAAAACATCACGAGTTTTTTCCATGATTGTCTGCTTTATTTTGAGGCGTTGGCCTCACACCAGGATGTCTTCATAAACAGTGTGAGGATAACACTGACTTGCAAATCGTTTACACACCGTTTTGGAAAGTGTTGCGCAACGTCGTACTGGGTAGCAAGGATAAGATAATAATAATGATAGTGTTATTTTTCAGTCACTAGTAATTTACGAGTTATTTTATGACATATTCATATTGAAAACATAACTAATGTGTTTTAATGGTAGCAATAATATATTAGTAATAATTATGACAAAATATAAAGAAAGGGAAATTACCTCTACTATTCATTATTATTATGCCCAATAATTATAATCTAATGAAATCATTATAACTAATTACAATAGGTACAAATTACGTCATAAAAAATATACGTCTTGTAATGACCGATGTAAGTAGATGAAGACTATATAATTAAGATCTTTCAAAAAGATCTACAACTAACATGTCACGAAATGTTCCGTGATCACCAAGCAATGAACTTACTCTTATTTCGATTTCATGATTTGTTCCATGGTATAGATTTGTTCAATATGGTACTATCAATATTTCAGCTCGTAAAATAAAATGAGTGTTTGTCCTAATTTATTAGGGAATTTTCAAAAACACCAATGTGATATTGGTGGATAGATAGGTGGAATTGCACTCTTCTATACAATTAGGTGCAAACTGGCGTTGCTTCAGTAAGTACTGAATCGTTTGCACTGAACTGAGATCATTTCCTGCCGTATTTTCTATACTTGTAAACAAACTCAGGTAAAAGATACGATAATGTTGAAATAAATATTATTTAGCGGATATAATTAAATAGCTAGTTTACTGTCACAATCAGATTCAAAGTGGAAATAAAATAATTGTGGTTGGTTCCCCAGAGCTGAAAAGCATCAGAGATATTTTCCGTGATAGCTTGCTTCTTTTTGTGGTCATCGACCGGTTTCGAGCGTTCGCCCATCATCAGGATGTTTATGTCAAAACAGTGTGTAATAGGATCCGAAGAGAGGGATCTAATGCAGAGAGAGAGAGAGGCACACACACACACACACACACACACACACACACAAATTGAGACTCTCACTCGCTACTTAGGCCAGACTAGAGTGGGTGACTCAGTTTAAATACAACTGCGCTAGCCCTATAGGGGAGAGTCATTTCAACAGTTTATACATCAGTTATAACGCGTCAGCAACCAACTACTCCCTTCTTTTCATTCACTCTAAATCTCTCGCTACCAATTTCTATATTCGTGTAAAATCTCTATATTCCTGGCAGTTTGTGTTACTTTCTCATTGTACAGTGTTCAGCATTGCTTCCAGTTTATTTATCTTTCAAACCTAATTTTCTCCTTCTCGATGTAATAGGATCCAAAGAGAGAGATCTAAAGCAGAGAGAGGCACAAAAATTGAGAGTGTCACTCGGCAGTTCTACAACAGTCATAACGCGTCAACAACCTTTCTCTTTACTCACTCTAAATCCCTCGCTACCATTTTTCTATATTCGTGTAATGTCCTGGCAGTTTGTGTTACTTTATCATTATACAGTGTTCAGCATTATTTCCAGTTTATTTATCTCTCAAACCCAATTCTCCCCTTCTCATACCCATTATACAGTGTGATAACATAGACTAGTACGGAGTAAATTTAGTTGATACACTGGTTTTAAAAAGTGTTTTCTTTAGGAGCTAATTAGGTTAAGAGGGGTGTTGTTACCTGAGTGGGAAAACACATGTTGTTTATCGCTCTTTAAAAGGCATTAAACTTGAAAATTAGTTTTTTTTTTGTTTTTTTTTGGGGGGGGGCGCATCGACTGCCTTGGCCATTAGCGCCTTGAAAATTAGTTATCTCTGTTTTTTGTAGAATCTATTATTTTTCATAACGTTATATTGCAAGCTCATGCGGTGCTTTTTTTTCTTTTTTTTTTAACATTTAACAGCAGTTATCAATCTGCAGTTTTGAAAAAGGCCTTTTGAAAGACCGAAACCGGTTGATGATCATTTTCCATTACGGAAAATACCTCTGATGAAATAAAATTTAGTGTTATTTGGATGAAAGTTTTTCAAAACTGACACCACAACATCTTCTGCTAAAGTTCTTTAGCTGTACTTTACATATCATAAAATATATCACAAACATATTACGTACTATCGATAGATTAGTTCTGTATACTGTAGATTGATAACTGCTGTTAAATGTTGACAAAAAAAAAGACACCGCATGAGCTTGCAAGAAAATGTTATGAAAAATAATAGATTACGTAAAAAACAAGAGATAGCTTATTTTCAAGTTTGATCAGCTAGCTTAGGGTTTTTTTATAGTTCAGAAATATCCCAGTGAGGGCCGGGGATTACAAGGACAACGATAAAGGCATGTAAAATAGTAAATTTATAGAATACTAAAATAGAATGCGTGGGGTTAGATGTGGGATATGAAAGGACACTATGTTAAAGGACACCGGTCACTAGATTTTCACGAGGTCACCATTATTAGGCCACAAGGATGCTTTTATAGTTTTAATTATAAAGTTCTTTTTTTTTCCTCTCTTTTTATTTTGCGAAAATGTTCAAAAATTTTAATCAACAAATTTCGTATCTCCCAAATAATAGTTTTGAGAAGTGGGATTTTGAGTTTATTGCAGACTTACTGCCAAATTATTTATTTTTAAACACGCTAAGAGATCCTGATGGCTCTCTTCAGGGGAAAAAAGGGCGGCTACTACTCAGAAATTTAATCCGCAAATAGATGGGATTGAATGAATGTAGGCAATCCCTTAAGATACTCTAATTAAAAGGCTCAATTCCGGAAGTGCATATAGTTCTTAAATTACTTCATTGTACATTTTATTGGGTGGAATATGTCTGGAAATTTAGTTTGTCCATAACATACATAATATCCATGCCGTTTTAAATTATATTATCGTAAAAAATCTTCGAACTTAATTAGGATTGTTTTATTGTGAAAATATTTTTTTTAATTCTACTATTACATATCCGGTGCCTTCTGCACTATATTTTTAAAATGTAAGAAATTCTTTTCTTTTTTTTTTTTTTTACATACAAAAACTTTTTTTATGGCCTGTTTTTATAGATCATATATTATATTGAAGCTGTGTAATAGTTAAAGTATTTCCAACCCCTTTTTTCACCATTCCAATGGACAGAGTAAGCTGTTTTTAAAATAATGTCATATTAATGCCGAATTTAAGAATTTAATAAAATCAAAGTTAAATTTAATAACATTCATTCATTCCATTTTCCACTTAAATGAACATAAAAAGAGGTCATGTAGTGTCCAATTATGAACTCATTTACTCACAAAAAGTGCGTTACAGGTTTGTATGTTTTTTATGATTTAATATCTTCCCATGTTGGCCTAAAGGCTAGCGCTCAAAGTTTCATTGCAAGAACTCGGGTTCCCAGACGGGCAATATCGTATTGACCGTAAGAAAAAGTGTGCAAGTGCTACAGTATTAGCAGGCTTGGTAGTGAAGGTGGAAACTAAAAGGCGGTTGGAACTGTGATGTACTTACTACACGATAATCACCGTCTGGCAAGCCTTGGCCCCTCATGGGCTGTTACATCGAAAGTCTTGTATTTAATTATAAAAATATTATGTAATAATAATAATAATAATAATAATAATAATAATAACAATAATAAATAATAACTAAATCTGAGTGACCGGTCGCCTTAAGCAAACGAAAGGGTCCAGGATTGCCAGAAACAATAAAAACATGGAAAGCCAAACATTTCAGGGAAGTTTGCATGTGACCTTCAACGGCCGAATGTTGACAAGTCAGCGTCGATCGCATGGCTTACGAATGATTACATGAATGAAATGAATGATTACACCAAGCCTCATAACAATGTCGTTAGTATTGTTCATCGAGAACTTGCGATTAGATATGGTTTCTTAAAAGCCATGGCTGCACCATACTATAAGTATATCCATTCCCAGTACTGGAGTTCAGTGATACCGCCTATATTATGACAAATCTATTATAACTGGCAGGAATGTTAGTCATAATAGGCCAGATATCATCCTTGAATACAAATTAAGGAAGGATGTAAAATTAATTGACATAGCATAATTTAAGCAAAACTGTTGAGGTGAAGCTGAGAAAGTATGCAAGAAATTACAGGGATATGGAGGTCAGAGAGAGTCACGGTTGTCCCTCTTGTCATTTCCACGACTGGAATTGTCCCAGATGCCTACATGATGGTATCACGCTTCTCTATATTCATTCCGGATTAACCATTTATATTCAAAGGCCGTCATTTTGGATAAATACCGCATTGTGCGGCTATTCTTAAATAATCAATGAAAGTGTGGTTGGTACAACCTGCACCTTTCTTTAAAAAAACAAAAAGTGCCAGCAATAGCTGAGAAAAAGAGAAAATAAAAATAAATAATAATAATAATAATAATAATAATAATAATAAATAATAATAATTAATAATACTAATAATAAATATATAATAATAAATAATACTACTATAATTAGCCATGGGTAGCTGGCGCATGCTTGTTCCCCAAAGACGACCACTGTGCGGTGCCAGGTCGCATTGCGACGCATTGAGCCCACTCTGGTTTGTCCTCGCGGTTAACCCGCTGTCTCGATTGCTTGATTCCTCAGGCTACGGCTATTCTTTAAGTGGCACCGTTGCGTCCGATCATAAGTTAACAACACACTTGTTGTACATGGATGATCTGAAGGTATACGCCGGTCGCAAAGACCTACTCAAACTCCTCCTTGATCTGGTCAGAATGTTCTCCGCAGACTTCTCCATGACGTTCGGACTTGATAAATGTTGCACTCAAACGATCCTACGTGGCAAAATAACACCCACTCCTAATCAGATCGATGACTATAGGGAATTCGAAGCCATAGCGGAAACAGAAATGTACAAATACCTGGGGATACAGCAAGCGAGAGGCATAGAACACAAAGTGGTTAAGCAGCTTGTGATTGACAAGTTCAAAAAGCGTCTTCACTTGACAGTTAAGACAGGTCTCCGAAGTGGCAATTTGACTCGGGCTATCAACTCGTACTGCGTTCCGGTCTTGTCGTATACATTCGGGGTGATAAAGTGGTCCGCCACAGAATCAGGGGCGCTGCAGCGCTCAATTAGAACAGCGCTTACCACACAAAATAAACACCACCCCAGGTCTGCCACCGAAAGAATCGAGTTGCCGCGATCGGAAGGTGGACGTGGTATAGTCAGTATCGCGGG
The DNA here is from genome assembly GCA_011037195.1 of Triatoma infestans. Taxonomy (NCBI): domain Eukaryota; kingdom Metazoa; phylum Arthropoda; class Insecta; order Hemiptera; family Reduviidae; genus Triatoma; species Triatoma infestans. The sequence continues at coordinate 31,529 of JAAEAF010005217.1, forward strand.
CCTTTGATACACAGGTTGCTCCTATGAGAGCTTATTTCTATACTCACCGGGACTCGAGTCTGATCGGTGCAGTAATGGCGGCTGATATCCCTTTAGATTTACACAGGGTGTCTTCGGGGATGCCGGAGGTTCGGGACTCCACCACCGATATGGTCGCAGCATGGGGTGCCAAGGCCTTGCATAGGCAATACTCCGCAGCGCTAGATGGTGGCGCCATAGACGAAGCGGCCTCAGTGATGTGGCTTACCCATGGGCAACTTTACCCAGAAACTGAGGGGACCCTAATTGCCATTCAGGATCAGGTGGTGGCTACCAGGTACTATATGCGTTATATTATAGGAGATGTCAGTGTCCTGGTTGTCAAGTGCAGATTGTGCCACTCTGCCCCAGAGACGATCCACCACCTTCTTTCTGCCTGTCCAATGTTGGCACAGACGGAGTACCTTAAGAGGCACAATAGTATGGCCAAGATACTGCACCGGGAGTTGGCATTGAAGTTAGGTATTCGCTCAGTCGTCCCACCCTACTACCAGTATGATCCCGAACCGGTGCTAGAGAGCTCCGGGCACACACTCTATTGGGATCGCGTGGTGCTCACGGATCACACAGTAGAGGGCACCCGACCTGATATTGTGTGGCACAATAAGAGTGAGGATAAGGTTTATATAATAGATGTCACAGTCCCGGACTTGGCTAATGTTGTGCGGGCCTTCAATGAGAAACTGATTAAGTACAGGCCGCTGGCAGCTGAGGTTGCTTCTCTTTGGAGAGACGTTGAATCTGTCGACATTGTGCCGATTGTCATCTCTGCAGCTGGTTCAATCCCGCGCGCTATCCAGGGGGATTGCTCAAACTTAGGATTAATAGAAAGACGCTAGCTCTGATGCATCAAGCTGTAATCTTCCTGTAGGATCGTCAGAGAGATTTTGCTGCAGGGAAAGGACGAGCCGGGGCCGCGAGACCCCTCATAACGATGGGCAAGTCGGCCTATTACTGATACAAAAGTACAAAAAATAAAAACTAAAGAAGAAAAGAAAAAGATATACTTATAAAAAATGATCCAGGTGCCTCCCTTGTCTAAGGGACGCGAGACACTTGAAAAAAAGTAATAATAATAATATTCTTTTTATTTTTTCCTCCTCCATTTAAGGTCGCAGGTTCCTGCCCCCCTAAGTTTTTGTAGTGCAAAATTAAAATAATAATATTAATAATAATAATAATAAATAATAAAAAACATAATGAGTAATATATTGAAGTAATTAGCAAGAGGATTAGTCGATGAAAGCCATGGTTAATATAATGTGAATTGGAATTGGAACGGAAAATGCTTCATTATTTATTCAAATATTTAAAGGATGAAAATTGAAAGTTGGGTTATTAGTGTTCTAAAATACTCTATTTTCATCTACAGTGTGGCGCGGTAGAGCCTCTAACAAATTGAAGATGGAATAGCTATCAATGATCAAATTAATATTGCAACCACTTCTCTTCCAATCACCAGGCCAGGCCGTTCCATTCAGAATTTTCTGATTAATATTAATGAATACAACCCCCCCACAGTTCACAGAATAATTAGTTATTTGTTTTTTATTTGATATTTTCTTAGTGTTTCTGGAAATTTAGTATAATAATAATAAGTCCTGATACAGTTTTTGAAAAAATTTATGGCCCAGTGGCGCACTATCCTGGTCGCAGCTGATGGTAAGGTAAGCCAGTCAATTGCAATTAAAAGAGGGATTTTTCAAGGAGATTCATTAAGCCCTTTGCTGTTCTGCTTAGCACTGAATCCCTTATCGAACATGCTAAAGTGAGCCCAATGGGGGTTTTTAATCAAAGGTGCTCCATCCGATTACGCTCTATCGCATTTGCTGTTTATGGACGATCTAAAGCTCTACTCTTCGTCCTCCGAGAAGTTGCAGGAACTGATTAGGGTGGTAGAGATGATTTCGAAAGATATCATGATGGCCTTTGGGCTTAACAAATGTAGAACATTAACCATCAGCAAAGGGAATATAGGTTCCGAGGATATGAGACGGAACAGCAAGGCTATATCGAACCTATGGGAGGGACTGAGACCTATAAGTGCCTTGAATCCAACAAGCCAAGAGGATTGATCTCCAGGAAATTAAAAGTAAGTTGGAAATTCTTTCTCAAAGCGACTTTCTCAAGTGCTCCAGTCAGAGCTCAGAGGTGTAAACACAACACATGCCATTCCTATTCTGACAAATTCCTTCGGCATAATTCATGGTCCATCACCGACTTGGAAGCTGCAGCGTACTCAGATGACAAAGCATTGCAAACATCACAGTCATGCCAGCAGTATCAGGTTGACCATTCCACGAATTGAGGGAGGAAGAAGACTAAGTGATATCAAGGGTTTATGTCATTCTCAAATTAGGAAATTGAGAGAGTAAGCGCGCTGAAGATTCTCCGTTTCACAAAAGCGTATATGAGGCTGATACTAGCCTGACGCCAGTAAAGTTAAGTGAGCTAGAGCAAAGGGGTACGGAAGTAACACTGAAGGCTCTAACAAAATAGAAACCTAGAAGAGCATGTCTCTGCATGGCCGATACCCACACGATTTGAGCTATCATTTGTCGACAAACGTGCGTCAAACGCCTGACTCACCTGTGGTGATCGGTTTGCCGAGACGGAGTATCTAATGACAGCTATCCAGGACCAAGTGGTTCGCACCAGGAATTATGACAAATACATAATTAAAGTGCCTGGAATGCTGGATGATAGATGTAGACTGTGTCACCAGAAGTCGGAAACCATCCAGCATATAATAAGTTAATGCGAAATGTTGGGGCAGTCTGACTACCTCCACCGCCACAATCAATTGGCCCAGATAATACATGGAAAACCTGCTCTCAAGACAGGTTTGATTGAGGAAAGTGTGCCATATTAGAGTATGCCCCTCAATCTGTACTGGAGTCCAACAGATGGAGACTGTTCTAGGACCGGACAGTGCTCATTGACAGAACATGTAATTTAACATAGACGTTTGAAGTTTAACATATAAATTTTGAACAGGATGGAGTTCTCCTAAATGATAAATTCATAAAGAAAAAAGAAATGGAAAATAATACTATCAAAACTAGTAAAATAAAACTAGGATAGAAAAAATATAAATCAGAAGGAAGTGAAGAAATGCTCTAATTATAAGTCTATTTAATAGATGTCCTCAGCGAATAAGCGGAATTGAAGAAAATATGATGGTAAGAAGATCCATTTTAGATGGCAGCCAAAGGCCCTCCTAAAACCCGATATATGTTTAATGAATTTTAATCTATGATTCTCAAATAATTTACATTCAAAAATTAAGCGATCGTAAGTTTGCACCGTTTGATTATCATTTGATTTGCATTTATTGTTGTCCGTTAGTTTGAATCTTTGTAGATACTGTTTAGTGGCGCCGTGTCCAGTAAGTACTTGTGTTAGTTTGTACGTTATTCTTTGAATACTAATTCTGTCTTCTACTTCTGGCATGTATTCATAAAGATGACATCCTGCCATCGAAGTAGCCCAAACCATATTCCAAGCTTCTCGTGATTTCTGCCTCAATTTCCGTTTTACTGCTGATCGCGGGGCTTTGTTATAGATTATCGGTAGCAACTCTTCTTGGGCAGCTTCTTTTGCACCTGCATTTGCGTATTCATTGCCTTTAATACCAAACTGTGATTTTTGTCCACTTTAAGCTGACTTTTTTCTTATGTGTTTTGCAGCCAGTGAGTTCTTGTCTAATTTCTTCAGTTAAGTTCGTCATGTATGTGTGGGTTTGTGATCCTTTGTAAAGGTAACCATACTATCTGTGTGAATTGTGAAACTTTGTTGGTATCCAGGGTTTTTGACATGTTGATGGCTTGAAATATAGCGAACTGTTCGGCATGATTATTTGAACAAACTGTCCTAATTTTTACTTTCCTGTAGAACTGTTGTGATCAGAAAAATCGCTGAATCAACATTATGGCCGATCGTACTTTCGTAGATAAATATCTGAATATCTCGTAGATTCAGTAGAGATGTCATCTATATAATCAGCAAAACTCGCTATTTTGTTTGGATAAATCTATTTCGAATGATGAACTATTTGTTCTATTTCTTCCATCGGAAGGAATACTGGAATATCTTTCCTTTATCAATATTATAAATTGTGTTTGTATTTTTTCCAATTTTATCCCGATTGGCATAATATTGGCATGGATACTTATTGTATAGTAAGAAATTTTTCTATATCTCGAATGAACAAATTCCATTAATTTTTAATGCTACATACCAAATTAAAATACCATATGACATAAAAGATAGTTTCGCTCCTCTGTAAATGATCAAAATAACCTGAGGACCTAAGCCTCATTTCATTTTTGCTGAAGCTGAGAGAGCATGGATTAACAATGTGAGGACATAAGTTTAATTATTTCTGGGTAAGAGTGATTCTTAAGTAATTTATAGTATCTACTTGTTCTATTGGATTATTAGCTAACTTGATTTTCAAATTTGGGATTTTGTTCTTTCTCAAGAAATTACAACTTTGAATTTTCCTGATTGAAATGAAAGTTTATTATCGTTGCTCCATTTGCTTATTTTAGAAATTATGACTGTAGTTAGAAGTTGTAATTCATAAAAATTAGAAGATTTAATTTTGATTATAATGCCATCAGCTAAAGCGATAATTTCACTTTTATCTGTTGAACCTAATGTGAATATATTATCAACAATTAGGTTCCACATCAGATAGGAGATAGCCGACCCTTGGAAAGTACCTTTGCTGTGTATCCAGCTTGATTGTATGTCGCCAAATTTCAAATTTGATATTCTATTTGTAAAGTAATCTCCAATCAATTTATACATGTTTGATGGGTATTTATCGTTAAGCAAAGAATTGAAGAAATAGACGCCACCAGACATGGTAGAAAGCTCCTTTTTTGTCAAGCGATATTATTAGCAAATGAGTTTTAAATTGTAGAGCGCTTTTAATGACTTGAACAATGTATTCGAATGCGTCTATAGTATTTTTTGAAACTGAAATCCGAACTCATTCACTTGGAGAAACTTCAACAGGTGCTGGAAGAGTCTGGAATGAACTAATTTTTCAATATTTTCTCCGACACACATATTAAACTAATTGGCCTTTAACCTTTAAGAGTTTAAATCATTTTTATATTTTCCACGGAGAGGGAAAGATGCCTTCGGAGTAGCATTATGTAATACCTAATATTGAATTTGGAGCGATTCCAAAATATTTTGAAAAATTACAGGTATTATACTAAATATTAAATTATATAATATGTAATTATAAATGCTTTAATACTCAAACTGTATAATCTCGATGTTTCTTCTAAATTTATTAATATTATTAAATCCTTATATAATAATTCGGTCTCAGCAGTTAGAGGTAGGGAGGGGATTTTCAACTGGTTTCAGGTGGGTTCGGGTGTTAGCAGGGGTGTATTCTTAGTCCTCTTCTTTTCTCCATTTTCTTAGATAATCTGTCGTCGTGTTAAGAATCAGATGTTAGAGTTGGGGGTACAATAATCTAGGTACTTTTGTATGCTAACGATGTTATATTTGTTTCTGATAGTGCTTCTCTCCTGCAGAGAAACATAAACATTCTAGCAGATTATTGTGACCAGTGGAACCTATCTAATAAATGTTTCGCCGGGCACTATATTTTGAATTTTAATGTTGATGTCATTTACGTCAATATTTTTGGCAGCTAATATTGCAGTTCTGCTAACCATTGATGATTTCTGTAATTTTGTTCAATAAATGGAAAAATACTCTGAGTCAAATTCTCTTTAGTTTCAATCAAATTGTAGAAATTGTTTGGCAATGTAATACATTTTGTGGTTTCATCGACTGGTATTTTTCCATCTCCAACATCTAATAGCTGTTGAGCGAAACGCGCTAGTGAAGTATCATTTTGTAGATGTACACGCATATTAATATTTAAACTTAGTTTGATGACATGTACCCATAAATGAAAAAACTTTATGAAGAGGACTGTCTTACTGATTGACGGACGTGCACTGTACGATGGCAACAGAGATACAGAAAATAAAGTGAGACACTGTGTAGGAAAGGTGGAAAGTAGTATGGAGGAGGTAGTTGAGAACTAAACACGCACGTGGAATATTAGAAACTGGAATGTCAATAATAACTATATACATCGAACAATATTCGAAATATATGCGCCACCTACGGGAAATTTTGTGTACTAAAAACAATCTATATTTCAGCCTCAACAATATATATAAATTAGACAACATTTAAGTCATTAATTCTCGAGATTTGCCATTACGTACAATGGACATTCATTTTTATATATATAGATAGATAATATATAAAATATAAAAGAATATAAATAGAAAAAAATCTGGTGTGAAACACTCACACAACTTTCTCAAACTCCAGGTCTCCAAATTATAATTGACCAATTTTATAGTTTGTGTACACCAAATTTAATGAAATTCGTCGAAAACTGAAAAAAACTGTCCAGTAAATGCGCACTTCCGGTTTACTAATTTTCTTGAAACTCGGAATTTTGGCCATCTATTTATTTCTAATTAATTTTGTTTGAATGATAGAATTGTATAATCAACTATGATAGCACTTTAGAGAAAAACATAACCCCACCCCTCCCCCAGTAACTGCCCTTAAATGAATTTTCCCAGAGAAATGTTTTCAATAAAAATTGTAGATCATTGTATGTTTAGTTTATATACGAAGTTTCAAGAAAATCGTCGGAGACGTTTTTGAAAAAATCGCGAAATGTGAAAAAATCATTTAGTAAAGTGGTAATTAAAAAAACACTTTCGGTTATCCGATTTTTTTGAAACTTGGAATTTCAACAATATATTCAATTCTAATTAACATTATTTAGATGATAGAATTGTTTGATAAACTGAAATAGCACTTTAGATGAAAACCTAACCCCACCCCTCCCCCAGATGTACCCTTAAATGAATTTTCCCGGAAAAATGTTTCAAATAAAAGTTATAGCTCTTTGTATGTGTGGTTGATGTTCCATGTTTAACGAAAATTGTCGAAGCGATTTTTGAGAAAAACGCAAAAAAGTAAAAAAAAAACAAGTAAAGTGGTACTTCCGGTTGAGGAATTTTGATAGGTGACCCATTTTCAGATACCTAAACGGAATTTCAAGTTTTATTTTTCGTTTTTGAGCTGTGCTGTTCACATACATATATGTATATATATATATATATATATATATATATATATATTGTGTATGTATATATATTTATTGTGTATGTATATATATACATAGACCATTTGCAAAAACCACTTTTTTCCACTCCATTAAACCAAAACATTTTCACGCCTTAATTATAAATACAAATACATGAATTGTTAAAATAATATGTGTTTGAATTGTTGACTGCGTATAAATTACGAAATATTTATCTTTTAATTCAAAATGTTTTGTTCATGAAAAGGATCAACAGAACAATAGACCATCCTATTGTGTACGCTAATCTGTTTTTTTTTTACTCTTTCTTACTCTTAATAACAGGAAGTGCTAAATTTTCGAAATTGAGTTTAAACCGGAAATTCAGCAAAAAGAAATATCTTTGGCGAATGGTCTGCATTGTTTGTGTATGTGTTTTAAAAGAATATCTGAAAAATGAAAAATCCCAGATATATTTCATCATATCAGACACTAGAAGTGCGACTTCACTAAACATTTTTTTGTTCACTGAAATTCATTTATCATAGACAAAATTTCCTGATGTTTTCCAGTTCTGCTGCAGACCTAATCACAGTGTCTGTAAACTGCTTAGGCAAGCCCACTGTATTATTGACGAAGAAACGCGACGAGAACTATAAATCTCATGATTTTTATTAGATTCATTACCCATTGTTTTTTTTTTTTTATATATCTAGTTCCTCATTAATTAATCAACGTCATAAATCTCTTACACACAAACCATTAATTAAAGAAATTAATCGTTAGGTTTGCATTTTGGGCGGGGGTAGGTGGTTGAATTTTAGTTACAAAAACAGTTGGTATAAAATAGCTTTTTCTCAAATGTTAAGGGTAATTTAAACAAAGGTTCGCGGTAATGCGGTCTACCTTCAGGGTCAGCTATGTTCTTGTTTGTCTTTGTCCTAACCAAAAGACCTGCTACTACTCCCTCATTCACTCTCACTTCCTCACTCTGTCTTTGTAACAGTACACTTTAACTTGAAAAAGATGTATTTAGAAAAAGCTGCGCGTAAAAGTTTAATTTAAAAAAAAAAACAACCTTTAAAATTATCCCATATACGAGTGTTGAGTTTGTGAAAAATAAATATAAAAATTGGATTTGAATCCTCTTTGAAAAAAAAAAAAAAAATGAACATTTCTTTCAAGTAAACAAAAAAAAAAAAAAGATATTTTTCGAATATTAGATAAAATGTAAAATTTTTTTTTACCTAAAAATGTCAATAATTAACTTAATTATATAAACTAAGAAAATTAAATGACAAAATTTAATTAACTTCCGTGTATGAAAATTAAATATGGCGACCTAAATTAATGTGGCAAATATTTATGTGTTCTTATTGAATTAGGCTAAATGAAAGCCCCAATCCAAATATAAATAGGGAGGTCAAATTTTGAAAACATAATGATATACGAGATTGTACAGGAGTTATCTATCACATTATATCTTTAATATAAAGTCAATTTCTTACTTAGACTGACGTACGGTTCAGATCTTTTCTGGATATAACCACACATGCAGGTCTTGCTTCAGTCCTGGAAGCAGAACCATAAATTGGCAACATGGGCATGTTATCTGTAACGAGTGAACTCTGTCCGGAGGCCGATAGTGCACTGAGAAGTCTCCCGGCACCAATGGCCTTAGATTTACCGTGACTTAAATTCAAAAATAATATATAATAATAAATAAAAGTTTTAGCTGAAAACAATAATAAAAGATACGTAGCCTATCTAGATGAAAATCATTGTCTAATATCCCTATTTGCAGAATCATTATTTACAAACAGTTTAATAGATAAATTAAGCTGCTGGTTGATAAGATCTTAAGCCCTTCTAGACACCGATCAAACAAAATACTCTCATTAGCCAGATAACCTACAATGAATTAATCAAACTAATCCTAAACTAACAACTAAACCTAACTGATCCTAAATATCGGAAAGAAAAAATAAAAACCTTTAAAGCAGATCCTAAATGAAAATAATTATCTGTTGCAATTAATCCATGACTATTTCAACCCCTGAGTACAGTAAACAACAACAGACAACCGAAAACATATAATACATCACCAAAACACCATACCATTAAGAAACCAAACAAAAAAACTTCCGACCAAACATACTTCCCGAATCTCTTGTGTCCTAATAATTCACCAACACATCAATATGAATTCCATATTTCAACAAAAAATTCCTAACAAAATAACTAAATTAACAATACAATAACGTAAAAATAACCCAGAAATGTCCCACAAGTCTAGAAACAGAAATATTTACCAATATCAAAGTTCCCATTTCTATATTATTAAAATTCAAACCTTCTATACAACTTTCATTGTGAAAATTACTGTTAAAAATATAGAATATATTAGAGAATAAACCTCTCAAACACTCAGAAATTTGTATTATTATTTTACAATCAAAATAAATGGGTCAGCTCACATAGAGCTTCCAAGAGTCTTCTTGATGAGGTAAGCTCCGCATATGTGGTAGTGTGATGTTGTTGGTAACTGTGTTAAGTGTTAAGAAGAAGAAGTTGTCTGTTAATTTGGACATGTGTGTGATAAAGCAGCGTTTAGTGCTGTTCGTAGAAAAAGTATTTGAGGTCGGGAATCGAACCTGCAATCTGCCGATTCTAGTAGTGCTTGCCTTACCCACTCAGCTAAACTGCCAACTACTCAAAAATAAATTACTATAACATACAAAAGACACCGATACAGACAAAGCAATCATCACAGGCTTAGCGGAACACATGACCTCTAGCAAAAATTAACAAATGTTACCATTTATTTACTTGGATTCCATATGTAAGTAAAAAAAAATAAAATAATTATTTGTAAGTACTATGTAAAAATATTAAAAAAAATAATTTCTTTCCTGTAAAGGAAAGATCCACTGAAGACGGTTGAGTTCCCCAATCGAAAGCTTTGGAAAAAGAAAATCCGGTGTGAAGAAACACTCATACAACTTTTTCCTACAATACTGTAGTTAATATAATTACAAATTTACAAATATTCTTTAAAATTATGATTTTATTTTTTCAGCGTGCTACCATAAATATAGATGTGTTTACATGATGGTAGGCACCATTAGTTCAAGTAGTCCAGAAGACCGCGTCAATAACATTAAAGGAACTAAAAAAAAATTAATGCTACAGAATTACTCAGAAACAACAAGAATATTTTTTTCGTAAATAATTCAAATAAATGTGATAGGTTTTATCTGTATAATTAGCACTCTAAGTTTAAAGAAAAACGTTTAATTGCTTTTCGAGGAAATCCCCCCCCCCCCAAAACAACTCAAAACTTATTCTGTAAAGTCACAATTCCCGTTAACCGATTTTTTTTTTAAAGTTGGGATTCTATAAATGGTTTTAGTGTGTATTAATTTTATATAGGTGGTAGAACCATACATTGTACTTTAGAGGTAAGATTAACGCTTACGTAAAACCGCAAAAATCAATTTTCCTGGGAAATGTTTGAAATAAAAGTGATAGATGCAAGGGAGGATATCTATTGCATGCAGTTCTTGGGAGTAGCGACTCGAAGAGTTACCAAAGCTCATTACTCCATGCACCTACATATTGTAACGCAGCCAGTGGTGCCACCTAGGTACACAATTCGCGTTAAACTACATGCACTCCACACGTTACAGACAAGGGACAAAGACAGTACACAAACTAGGGTCTCCGTTCCTAGTTTGGCGTAAGCCAAAGCGATATGGAAGGGTGGTAAGGTAATGGTAAGGCAAAGGGAATGGCTAACTCAGTGATAGCCGCGCTGATCTAGCAGCGCAGAGGACCTCCCCAGGTTCGAATTCAGCCGTGCTGCCCTTAGATTTTCTCCTAGGGGAGCCTCTACAGCTCATTGTCCGGTGATGGGCAGTGTTGTCTGGTATCTAGAGAACACTGCTCGGAAACCGCCAATGCACTGAGAAGTCTCCGGGTAATTACCATCTTAGATAATTCCAGTTTGGGGCACCTAATTCTATTCTTTTCTTCTTTTTATTTCTTCCCGGTGGTGACTGCTTGAACCAGAAGAAAAATAACGTGGGTCATCTAAAAAAATCTGAATCAGAAAATTGCCATTAGATTTTGATAATTTTGCACGACGAGTTATTCTATTTCTTCTTTATATGTAGAAGAACTTACACAGTCTCTGTAAATTTAAAGAAAATCGCTGGAGCCGTTTTTTTGTGAAAATTACAAAAAACTAGAAAAACAAAAAACAAAAAAATATTCTGTAAATTGGCACTGAATACTCCCAGATATCAGAATTTTCCCCGAAACCTTTATGTCAAATGTAGTGCTAGTATCAAAACTGAATATCAAGTTCGAGCTTCTTGCGATTTTTCGTTCATAAAATATTTCGTTTGCATATCCATACAGACATAGAGTAACGGACAGAGTGGCTCTTCGCACAAAACATACTGTAAAGCAGCCAGTGGTGCCACCTAGGAGAGAAGGCAGGTACCTAAGGTTCTCCTAGTGGCCGCTGGGAAGCGAGAGAAGCGCTGGGGGCGCTGGTGGCCCTCTAGTTCTCTCTAGAAAATTCGAGGAAGTTCTAGAAGATTCCCCACCGGTATAAATAGTGGTGCCACAGAGAGTTGAGAGAGTTTTCCAGTTACAAACGAAGTCACTAGTTTGTGAAAAGTGTATAAAAGAGTGAACAAAGTGAACTCTTTTATGGTTTAAACTGTGAAGTAATTATTATTAAGTGTTGTATTTTGTAATTTATTGTGTATAATAATAAATTGGTGTTTTCTTTATTGAAGTTTAGAGCATTTTATCTATACGAACCCACTTAAAACTAGTTGCAGTAGCTAGTTTAGAGGGAAAAACGTTACAATATATTTCCCGAGGCATACTCAATTGCTGTGGCGTACTGGAAAATTTAATAGGCTCGCAATACCTTCACTTAACTGAGTAGTGTCAAAATCTCTAAACTATTTTCTATAATATTTACAATTTTTTTCACATTTTCCAAAGTAGACAGATTTAATAAAAAAAAAAAAAAAAGAAAAAAAGTAATCTTAAAATGGAAGAAAAAATTATGTAATTTAATATTTGAATCTTTTCCTAAGAGTGCCAGTCAGAGAAAGAGCACGGGGTAAATTATAGCAGCACACTCTCGTTATATTATTATTGACTGATAAAGTATAGGAGACAGAGAGTCGCTATGGCATTAGCATTTTAAATTTTTCACAGTTTGTAGAAGAAGCACAGTTAGTCCACATTGGCAATACGGTTCCTTAGTAGTAGTAAAAAGCTCTTGCTACTCTAAAAACCTAGACGATGGTTAAGAGAGGAAACTTTTTCAATTTTTATTTTCCTTATCTACCTGTAGAGTGAGAGGCAGTGAGTGAGTGAAAGTGAATGGTGTGGGAAGTGGTGCCCTTTTCACCAACTTAGTTTCGTACCCCTTGCGTTCATGGTACTGCCTAATTCAATCGACGCTGCTATCCTTAAAGCAAGCTCTCTACTAGGGGGTTAATTAACCGCCTTCAGCTAACAGATAAAAGTTTAATAAAATCCAGCATAAAGAATGCCGGTCATGTTATGTACAGGAATAGACATATATTTTTATTTAATAGATCTCTTTCTCTCTCAAGATACTTATCCAGGGTTCAACACCTTTTTTGGATGTTTTTTTTCCTCCCTACCTTCCATATTTTATTATTTCTTAAACTATGTAAAAACTGAAAATTATGTGGAAATATCACGATTTATTTGCGAGGGGGTAGATTTCCATTTTAATAACACCCACGAATAAGACTATATAATCATAATCAATCAACATAATCGGTAGCCTCGCTATCGTTCAACACTGCGAGGCTCTATCTTACAAAGCTTGGACTACCAGTGTTCTGTTTTGGATTAGTGTTTTCCTTCTGTTTCATTCAAGACCCCATGATCATAGGTGATTCTAGGCCAACCTCTGGGTCGAGTGCTTTCCACCTTGACTTTGTAGTGGAAGAAGAAATGCAAAAATAAATAGTTTTGAAAAATATTTTAAATGAAATAATTTTGGCAAAAATAATGTATTTTAGAGTCAGGTACTAAAATGTAGGTCATTGCTACTAAAGAGACAAAAGCATAGGAATCCGTTAGGAAAATAACAATGCCACTTGGCCAACTGTTTTGTAAGAGAAAATCCCCCATTAGAGAGGGCATTCCTTCAGGACAGTCTGCATTCGGCTTTCAAAGCCAGAACACTTGCTTCAGGAATCGCTCTCTTCAAATCAGTGCCAGATATAAGTTAAAATATAAGAGCTTTGCATTAACCTAGATAAATAATTAATTTCATAAACATAATAGTAAAATATTTAAATATCTTTAAAGATCATATATTTAATTTAATCTACCAGTGTTTTCTTAATTATTCTTATTACTTCTCACTCTTGAAACTTACAAACACAGGCGCTTTTATAAAACCGCTCACGCCACAATCTACAACACTACAGCATCACACCAATAACATTTCAACTTCGTAAGTTTTTCTAGCCAAGCGGTCGCTCTGGTTCCGTCCTTAATAAGTGGGTTCCGTACCTCAGCTTTAACCTTTCTCTAGGGTGGTTTCAGTGAAATGCTGCCCTCCAAGTAACTGTGTAAAGCAGTTTTTCTCCAACAAGCTATGACTATATTAGTAAGGCCGATTCCTTAACATAGTTGAGATAAATTTATCACAACAACAGTAGGCAATGGAGACGATGATGTGCATAATAAATGCTTGGAGAAAACAAACATAAATATCAGCCATATTTGAATTTTTTTTTTTTTTTAATCTAGTTTGAAACATTTGTCTTTTAATGCTTGTTTGATGATATTCATTCCAAACCCAAGAGAATGGTGTTGAATGTTAGATATTGTAACCTAGTAGATAGTACAAATAATATTTAACAAACCCCAATAACATGTGAAATTTAATGTCACATATTCGTTAGAAACCATTAAAATCAATTTTAACGGAAAAGTGTTTCAAATAGAAGTGATGTTCATATCGTATATACACTTCCGGGCAAAAGTTTGGGACCACCTAGAATAATCATGTATTCTATTTAATTTTTGTTAATTTAATGATGATTGGTTATGAATGAAATAAAATGTCAGTAATTCATAAATGTTATATTTAATCTATATACAATATTATAAGCAATTCATTACAAAGTGTAAATCTTTCCCAAAAATAAATTTCGACTAAACAGCTTTTTCATCAAAGTGACCACCTCTTCTAAGAGAATTATTTCGTTTATAATTCTAGACATTCTCTCAATCAATTTATTGATTATTTCGAATTCAATATTACTCCGCACACTGTACAGTATCTACCACAGAGCATCTGGAGAACTTGGGCACTTAAGACGAACTTTTCTATCTAGCTCATCCCATAAAAGTTCAATTAGGTTCAAGTCCGGGCTTGCAACGGCCAGATCATATTGATACATATTTTTTCATCCTCTTTTTCCTTAAGGTATTGTCTACATACCGAAGTTTCGTTTAGGGTCATTGTCCTGTTGCTTAATGAATTTTTCTCCAATCAATCGCTGATCGCAAATGTATGGCATGATTTTCTAAAATGCTTTTATAATTTTCTTTTTTCATTATCCCGTCAATACAGGCGAGATCACCTATTCCATAACCTGAAAAACATCCCCAAACCATGACCGATAGTATACTCGTGTAAGCAGTTAGCATTTCAAGTTTAAAGAAAATTGTAGCCGTAAAAAAAAGTTCAAAGACATGTTTTAAGTCACATTTTCGGTTACCAAATTTACGTCAAATTTGAAATCCTAGCCAAACATTTAAGTATCTTCTTCATATTAATAGGTTATTGAATCATTCATTGCACTTAGTGGTATTTTAGCCATTTTCAAGAACATTGCAAAAAAAAACAAAAGAAAAAACAGAAAAACTAGTCTGTAAAGTGGTACATACGGTCGACTGATTTTGAGCAAAACCATATTGTCGCATCCTAATCCAAATACCAAGTTTCAGATTACTAAAATTTTCTGTTTTGAGTTATGGTGGCCGACTGGTGTGTGTGTGTGTGTGGTTGGTTGGGGGTATATATACAAAACACATACTGGCCAAAGTCTAAAAACCCTTTTTTCGGACTTAGAGGACCTCAAACCATATATTTCCGGTGAAAACTAAATTCCGAAAATTCACACGGTCGCATTTAGTAGTAACAGAAAGGCCGTAAGAGAAAGTAAAAAATTCAAATTTGGTCACACTATTGACAGTATTTAATCATAATATTGTCATTATTACAAATCCTAATAAATAATATGTATGCAAATACATGGTATAAAACACTTGATAAAATGTGTGAAAATCCGTTATATAACCACATCATTCGCGTAGCTAATCTCCTAAACAGTGATAAATCATAATACTGATGTAATTCTTCTTACTGGTGAGAAACTTTAGGAACAAGTGTGGTGAACTCCTAGTGCTTTATCATACACGATAAAATATTATTTTGTGACTTATGTTACCATAACCAATTACTCATAATCTGGTTCATTTTTTATTATAATAAATTTTCCTTAATTAAT
The DNA here is from genome assembly GCA_011037195.1 of Triatoma infestans. NCBI lineage: Eukaryota > Metazoa > Arthropoda > Insecta > Hemiptera > Reduviidae > Triatoma > Triatoma infestans. Next base: position 47,309 of record JAAEAF010005217.1, read on the forward strand.
TTTCGCTGTTTTTTTTGTTGTTTTTTTTTTTTAAATGTTCAATTTCATTTTAGAATGGCCGTAAATTTAGGCCAATATTAGCAAAAATAAATGTGTTTAATTTTGAATCATAATCTTCAATTAGATCATTTTTTTGAATTCTTCTTACTAGTTATGCTTTTTGTATTTTTCATATTTCACTAATTGCATTCAAGACTTCGGCTGGTTCTAAAAAAAATTCTTCTAAAATCAAAGCAAGATCCCTTAACTAAATATGTTTTTATCAATACGAACTTGAAATTAATATGATCATAAATGATTTAAAAATAACACCCAGATTTGTTAATATTTTTAGCAATTATAAAGTATTAATTTCAGTGAAAAATTATACTGCAGCGATATTTTAATATTTAAAATCCTGGCACTTAAAAAAACCTATAAACTATAATAAATTACATGCACACACAACCATAGGTAATTTAAAAATTAATTCACAACACTCGGAAATATCTGCAAGCAACTCTTATGAATCAGAGACATTTTCCGCGGTAGCCTGCCTCATTTTGTGGTCATCGACCGGTTTCGGGAGTTCGCCCATCTTCAGGATGCGTTTTTCAGACAGTGTGGCAACACAGACTTGCACAGAGCAAACTTAGTTTGTGCGTGTGTCTGGAGTGTGAAAACTAAGTTTGCTCTGTGCAAGTCTGTGTTGTCACACTGTCTGAAAAACGCATCCTGAAGATGGGCGAACGCCCGAAACCGGTCGATGACCACAAAATGAAGCAGGCTACCACGGAAAATGTCTCTGATGCTTTCCAGCTCTGCGGAACCAACTACCACAACCACTCTTATGAAATCTGTCTCTTCGAATTTTTCCCATCTGACCTATTTCTACTGGTAAGTGCAGATATTTGTCTTCAGGAAGAACGTTCCCATCGTATCTATTAAATCTAAGTGTCCATTAATAGAATAATCTAAAATTACAGAACGCTGATGAATCAGGGACACAACACTTAAGTTTAAATGTTGCCTAAGGCATATTTAATTATAAGAAATTTAGGCAGAAAGTTGCCGACTGAAAATTCGGGAGTTCTAAAACTTTCCTCATTATGTTTGGATTTTATTAAATATGGCCGCTATGTCTAATGTTCGCAATATGCAAAAAGAGTTTTCAGTAAATGGTAGGTAAACATTGTCCCATCATTATTCAGATCAGTGTCTGAATGGAATACATAATATATATTTCAAAAAAGTTACAAGAAGAGTAAAAAGCTTTGAAAAATCATAGTTATTCTATAACGGAAAGAGTTGGACAAATTCGATTCAAGTATTGAATACTTAGTACAGTATTAGAGAAACTTTCCATAGTAGCCTGGTTCTTTTGGTGGTCATCGACCCGTTTCGGGCGTTCGCCCATCATCAGTATGCTTTTGTCAAAACAGTGATAACATAGATTTGCACAGAGCTAATTCAGTTAATACATTCTAGACACTAAAGTTAACACACTAAAGAGTGTATTAACTAAATTTAATAAAGTTTAAGATTAGCTATATCAATTTCCATTTCAGATTACCTACAGCTGCTCTTCCTATACTACAGTATAAAAGTACTACTATATTAAAACAGTATTACAGGTAAAAATTTGAACTTTTAATAAAAAAATCATATCCAAAAATAATAGTGCCTAAGAATTTATCTAATATCTACTAATAGTTATCTAGTGTCAGTTTATACATATTTAAATCATTTGAGAAAGTTACACTTTACTCATAGTAATTTTTATTGTTTTTCTTCTCTTTGTTTTTTGGTGCATTGATAATGACTTCAAATAAAAGTAGAAACGTCTGCTAAGAAATAAATTTAATTTCTTCCATTAAAGACCAAACTCCTCAAAAAAAAAAAAAAAAAAAAAAATAATGGAAAATAATAATTACTCAAGCAAGTGGTCCAGAAATCTATAATATCAACCAGTTTATGTTTTCAAAAATCTAAGGGAAGCCAAGGAACTTATTCATCTGTATTGGAATAGAAAATATTATACCCAATTGTATTATTCTTATAGATAAACTCTGGTTAGCATGGAGGCTGGATACAATTATTAACCGTTTGGATAGGGCTTTGCTCTGCGTCGAGAGGTTCTGCAGTAGGTGGAAAATTAAGATAAACTCATCCAAAACTGAGACTACTTTGTTCACCAGGCGCAGGCCGGGATTGTATTAGCATGTCAGTTTCGAGGACAGCCAATACCTTGGTCTGCCACTGGCAAGTATCTAGGCGTGGTTCTCCACATAAGGGACCACATAAAGGACAGAATCAATAGGGGAATGACGGCCATACGAGTTTTATTTCGCTTGTTTTGTAGGGAGTCTAGACATTCCCAAGAGAATAAGCTTTTGGTATACAAGACACTGGTTAGATCAATGTTATTATATGCCTGTCCCTCCATGCCGCCTGGCATGTCGATCCAGAGTCTCCTGGCTGCAGGTGGTGCAAAATAAGTTCCTGACATTAGTTTCCTCACCCAGGTATACCCGAATCCTAGACCTGCACGTTTCTACGAACATTGACTATGCTCAAGAATATATCAGAGTTGCCACAGAGACATTTTTTGACAGGTGTAATTTAAGCACTAATCTACTTTGCAGAGTAATAGGTAAACTAGTAAAATTAAAAGTTACTAGTGTCTTGTGTGATGAATGCCAGAAATATAAAAATATATTTTATTTCAAATGATCAAAGTTATGAAGAAAATGTAACATTCGCTGGCAAAAGGAACTATTCAGGTAGAAGACCACCATTGTCTTTTAGAGTTCACAGAACATTGGTAGCTTTTTCTTTTCACCCCTTCTCACAGGGGAGAATTTAGAAGAGAAGACACCCTTGCAACAGTCTGCATTCTGGTTTCAATCAGGACAGTCTGTTTTAGACATTCAACCAGAACGCTTCAGGAATCAGTGCCAGTTATAAGTTAAAACATCTATATAAATAATTGATATATAAACATAATTACTGTGTTATTGAAAAGCATTTAAATTTCTTTAAAGATAATGTATTTAGTTTCATCTGCCAGTGTTTTCTTAAATATTTCTTATTACTTCTCTTCTCTTTGAACATACACACAAGCCCTTTACTAAACCGCCGCCCACGCCACAAACTACTACTAACACATCCTCACCAATAACATTTCACTTGTCTTAAATCATCTACAGAAATCAGAGACATTTTCCGTGGTAGCCTGCTTCGTTTTGTGGTCATCGACCGGTTTCGGGCGTTCGCCCATCTTCAGGATGCGTTTTTCAGACAGTGTGCCAACACAGACTCGTACAGAGACTTAGCTTCACACTAACTCAGTCTGTGTTGCCACACTGTCTGAAAAACGCATCCTGAAGATGGGCGAACGCCCGAAACCGGTCGATGACCACAAAACGAAGCAGGCTACCACGGAAAATGTCTCTGATGCTTTCCAGCTCTGCGGAACCAACTACCACAACAAATCTACAGAAATCATTTCTGTACTGTAGATTATTTAGGACAAGATACTAGTAACTTTTAATTTTTGTTTTGTTTTTGCGATGTTGCAAATTTGTATGTTTAAAAATTCTTTCTCCACATCTTCACGACTATCTATATATTTAAGCCTTGATAATGACAGGAAACTCTGACGAAACGTTGGCATAATTGAATGTTTCTTTCTTGACCGATCCTCACCAAATTTGTTCATATTATAAACATTTGAAATGTTAAGTCATAAATTCCTCAGAAATTATTACACTTATATATGTATCTGTGCCGTTAGCATTCATTCTGAGTTTTAAGAAAATCGTTGCAGCCGTTTTTTGAGAAAATCCCAAAAACTCCGAGACTTAGGAAGTAAAATCGCACTTCCTGTTATTTTCTCTGCTTCCTGTTAAGTTCTCGGCTGCAGGTTCTCTTAGAACAATTCCACCACCCATAGATTTGCATAGTTCTGACAATTATTATTTAAATTCCTCTTAGAGTAATTTTGGAGTTAAAGCTTAATTTTTTTTTTTTAAAGAAAACAACCTTTTAAAGACGCTAAGAACAACTTTTATCCCTTGAGGGACCCTGAGGATATGTGTACTCCAATTTAGCCTCTGTTCAAAAATGGAACCCCTTTCGCTAATGGAATACTGACGACATTCAATAAATAATTATATTTTAATATATTACAGTCAGCAACAAGTAGCTGAAAATACAAGATTTACAATTTATTGTCAAGTGCAATAATGAAAACTATCTGAACGGTGAAGATGCACACTAGATAATAAAAAGTTACTATTTACTTTAGTACTCTAGGGAGTACTGTTTTATGTTATAAAAGTGTCGTAAATTCTCTTACTCTATGTACCACACAAATATACACACCACACACACACACACACACACACACACACACACATATATATATATATATATATCAGTAGGGCAGTATACGAATATAATATGAGAAGGTGGGTGGAGGTGACTGTTTTACTGGTTGTACCATAGGTACAATCAATGGCTGTAAACTGATTGGTATAACGAGGCCTTCGGACGGTAATTTAAGGCCCTAGCAATACCCCCACTACACAATGACCATTCTGACCGCTGCGAGTACTTCCAATAGACTACCCCGCCGGTAGCTGACACACAATTCTCCCGGGCTATCCGGATACCTGTGCAACTCATCCACTGCACCCTAACCACCTAACCTCATCCATTATACCCCGATTCCATCACCAATGGAAGTGATTTATTGGTACAGTAACAAAAGGATTTTAACCCTTTATCTTTTTTAATCCCTATGTGTGGCAATTTATTGATTGATTTCCTTATAGCCCTTCAGTATCATCCGTTCCCTTAGACTAAACATTGATAGAAGATTAACTACATACCAGATTTAAAAGGCAGGAGTTAACTTTGATAAAAAAAAAAGAAAAAAAGACAGTCAGTACAGATTACTTGAACCACAGAACCAAACTTTCAAGAGAAAATAAACGATTTATTTACACCAAAATTCTCGAGTGTATTTAATTCGTTACTTTTACTTTAGAATCCAAGTCTACGCACTCTTCAGTGAATACAAAACACAATCTCTATTTAAAAATATCTACGTAGGTGAAATTTCAAAGGCAACATATAAGAAATTCCGAACTCCATATCTTCTCATACTAATCCCTTAATACGACATTTTTTTTTTCCCCTACTCTCTTGCAGAAATCCGTTCCTGAAATCTCAAACGCTAATGGTCCTCCTTAAGTGATAATGAGTAAGTGAGAATCCTATTGGGGGAGTGGTACATGATATCACTTGGTTTCTTCTCTATTCAGTTATTTATATATTTGGAGATATCTACTACCAACACATTTAGGTAATATGTAATCCACGCAATAGATACACTTAGAGTAATGAAAGAGAACATCCAAATTATTCGCAATATCAGGATTTACTATCAATATCAATTCAAATTATACAGAGTAGACGTAACTAGTCTTTTCTAGACAGAAACGGGCAACTTTTGAAATAACTATTAAACGAAGAAAGCCATAAAAAAAAAATGAACATAACGTTTGTTGAAGTACTTGCGCTATAGTTTATGATAGTATTAATGTTATTTGATTTTATTGCCGCCTTACGCCGGCAATCGGTGATTGAAAGTTGCGATTTCCTTTTGACCCCAGACCCCCACCCACCCACTTTTTACTACTGTATTGGACACTACTAAAAAAATGAAGAAAAATGCCGTTAATTTCACTTCAATATTTCTTTCTTCGTTTAAAAGTTATTAAAAAAGTGGCCGCCTGGGACACCCTGTACATTAGAAACTTGGTTAGAATTTCAGATTTGAAGAAAATCGGGTAACGGGAAATATGAATTTACAGAATAGTTTTTTTTCTTCAGTTTTTTCTGTTATGTTCTTATGTGGTATCATAAGAAAATTCCCAGGGATTGGGAAGTGTCCATCATTGTTCCGATTCACAAAAAAGGTGACACCAGGGAATGCACCAATCATAGGGGAATTTCCCTTTTAAGTGTGCCTGGTAAAGTATATGCTCGAATCTTGGAACAAAGACTAAGAAAAGAGATAGAGCACCAATTAGAAGAGGAACAGTCCGGCTTTCGTCCTGGTAGAAGCACCCAGGACCATATCTTCACGTTACGACAAATCTGTGAGAAGTCTATAGAGTTCGACAAAGACGTTTTCCTGTGTTTTATAGATTTGGAAAAGGCTTTCGACAGGGTACCATGGACCGAATTGTGGACATCACTCAGAGGTAAGAACGTGAATGAGGCACTAATAGGAAGGATAAGGGGATTCTACAAAACCTGCAGGAATTATTCCGGACGTCCAACGTATGCTCCTCTGAGTTTTTAACAACGATGGGAGTAAGACAAGGAGACATAGGAAGCCCGCTCTATTTTATTGCCCTCCTTGACGAGGTAATAAAGCAATGCAAGAGGAAGACGCGGCCTATGCTTTTTGGGTACTGGAAGCTGCAACCAATTAAATTTTCCGCATTTGCTTTCGCAGACGACCTTGTGTTGGTGGCGGATAGCAGGGAGAAGCTCCAAGAAAGTTTGAATGTATGGGCAGAGGAGCTTTCTAAACGGAATATGGTCATCAGCCCCGGGAAAACCAAGTGCATGGTGGTTTCAAGGACGGAGAAAAGGATGCGGGTTTTATTAAATGGAAAGGAGATAGAACAGGTCCCCAGCTTCAAGTACCTTGGGTCGATGTTCAGTGAGAGCGGAAGGTTAAAAGAGCAAATGAATGCTAGAGTGGCCGCAGCGGGAAAGCTGTTCTCCGCTATTAATAGGAAGTTTTTAAGTAAAAGAGAAGTGGCCAGGGAAACAAAACTGGCAGTGTACCGCTCTACTTTTGTTCCTGTGCTTACTTATGGTAGCGAATCATGGCCGTTAAAGGAATCTGATCGTAGCCGCCTTCAGACTATAGAGATGAGGTTTCTCCGGAAAATTGAAGGCAAGACTGGGAGAGACCGCATCAGAAACACTACGATCAGAACCGCATTAAAATGTGAACCACTCTCCCAAGTAATTGAGAGAGCGCAGTTGAGGTGGTTCGGCCATGTAAACAGGATGGAGGAGGATCGGCTACCTAAGAAAGCGATGGAGACCAGAATCTCCGGCAGGAGACCCAGGGGAAGAAGAAGGATTAGTTGGTTGGACAATATTAAGAGAGGGATCGACGGTCGGGGATTAGAATGGGCAGAGTCCAAGAAACTGTCTATGGATAGGGATAGATGGCGATCTTTCTGTCAAAAACCTCTACACCGCAAGGTAGAAGAGGTTAAAAAGGACTAAGTAAGTAAGTAAGTAAGTTTTTCTGTTAATTCTGTAAATTCGAAATGCTCACAGCAAAAGTAAAAAGTATTAATTTCAATTCAGACATTTTTCCAATAAATATTGGTTTTAGTTGTATAGTTACGTTAAAATTTAAACCGATGGTGCATGGTATTGAATCACAGGTACACATACGTATAAGTCTTACCACCTTTCTTAATAGCCAGCCTAATTAAACGTTTGTAATGATAGCAATTTTAAAGAATTATTTTTTTTCCAAGTTTTTTTTTTTTTTTTAATAACTTTTTTTTATTGAATCTTTACAACTGTTCTATAAGGAACAACAAGTAAATGTGATGTATGAACAATATACAAATGGCGTGATATTCGTGAATGACGGTCATCCAGTGATGACCATCACAAGTCGACCAATTGGTCACGTGGCCAGCGGCGCCTCAGCCATCTGTGAGGATTAGAAGGAAATGTCGTTGACGATAAATTTGCAGCTAAATGGTTAGGATGTGATAAGGAGTTTATGATGGAAGCTACTGTAACGAGTTTTGGTAAGTTCAGTAACGAATGGAATTTTGAGGTCATTGTGGATAGTTGGATTACTGACAAAAAAGGATGCGTTTAGGATATGGCGGAAAATCTTAGATTGTAGGGTCTGTATTTTGTTAATGTTAGATCGTTTTGCTGTTCCGTAAAGTTCGAGTCCGTAAGTCCATATAGGAGCCAAAAGAGATAGATACAGTCGTCTTTTATTGTAGAGTGTTAGTTTTGAGCGTTGGTCGAGTAGTCTCTTTAGGAGCTTGTATCTATTATTCAGTTCAATGCGTTTAAGTCTTGTGTGTGGATTCCAAGTAAGTCGTTTGTCCAGGTACAGTCCAAGGTACCGCACATGGTCTGCTGAGGGAATAGGTGAGTTATACAAGTGACAGGAGCAAGAGTATTTCGTTTTAGTGTAAACACTATGTACTTGGATTTTTGTGGGTTGATTTTTATTCGCCATTTTTGAAGCCAGGATTCCAAAGTTTTCAGATGGGATTGTAGAGAACGAACTGCTAGAGTAGGATCAGTATGTGTGGAAAGGATTGCAGTGTCGTCAGCGAAGTTGTAAATAGAGGATGTGAAGGTAAGTCAGCTGTGTAGAGAGTATAGAGCAGGGGAGCTAAAACACTTCCTTGTGGTACTCCAGCAAGAATGGGATGAATAGAAAATTGAGAAGTGCCATGAATTACTTGGAAGAATCGGTCTGAGAGGTAGGAGTTTTTTCCAAGTTAAACTGTATTTATTAATGTAAACCGCTAATTACCCCGGAATAACTGTTTAGACATATTTCACAGGAAATCGTTTCTAAAAAAAGTTGATAAGCCTATAAATATAGGTGAACCATATTTTTAAGAAAAATCTCTTCGGTCATTTTTGAGAAAATTATGAAGAAAATTATCATCTGTAAATTCGTTTTTATCGGATAGATTGTAGTTGAACTTAATGTAGATCCCCGTATGATTAGCAAACGAAATATCACCACTTTAAGAAGCTGCTTGAGATTTTTGATTTTATTTTGCCCCCCCCCCCACACACACACATGTGCGCAAACAGATTAACATAAACTAAATACCATTCAAAGAAAACTTGTTTCACATTCAAAAAAATTCAAAACAAGTTTATCTAATGAAAAAATCAACTTTGCACGAGATTTGACACGATAGCAATAACTTCTTTCTATAGCAGTAAAAGAAAGTAAAAAGATTAGAAAGAAAATGGTTTCATAAAAGAAAAATATTGTATATAAATAATATCTTTCCAAACTTTTCCTAAATGTTGAAAAAGCTGTTTTCAGAAAGTTTTCTAGATCAAGGATCAAGCGCCGTTATTCCCCTCACTTTATGCCCAGAGTCTTTTACTTATATTTATGGTTTTTATTTTAGAACTGTAAGAATGGGTGGTAAAAACGAAGAAAATGTAGCGAGCACTAGTTTTGAAGTCAGCTTTAAAAGTTCCGACTTATATAATCCTGACCAAGCTTATATTTTCTGATATACGGTACTGTTAGTGGGCAGAAAAATTCTACGGAGACTTAAGTAGCCAGAGTGAACTTCAAAATCTTCGTAGGGATCAGTAACCGGGAGTGGCGGTGTGTTGTATTTCAGTCAACTACAAACTATAAGTGCAATCCTCTTGGGACTTATAAATCCGAAACTACCCCCTCTAACACGTCACTTTATTTTTATTCCAACTTCCTGTATGTACGTATTTGTATAAATAGAATGCAATTTTCTTTAACATAAAGTTGTTGTAATTCCAAGTACATATAGATTTCATTTGAAGTTTTTATATTTCCATTTAATCATAGAGCCAGTTAGAGAGAAAGAGAGAGTGAGAGAGAAAAGAGAGAGAGAGAGAGAGACGTGGCATTGTTTTAGATAAACTATTTTAAATAATATTTGATGTTTTTGGTGTTCGTTACGAGCACTGTATTCAATATTGCAAATTGGATGTTGAATTCGGTCATACAAAAGAACTCTTTTTAAATTTCTACCGGCGTTTCGGCAAATTTATTGCCTTCTTCAGGGTCTGTACAAAGGTTTTAATACATATCAATAAAAACTAGAATCAACATAAAATATGAACTTAAATCTGATTACCAATTGGTTAATGAAATCCATACGTTCTGACAGATTCCTCCATTTCCTTTCCAATCATCCATATAACCAGAAAATCAACTTTGTTAAATCCCTTACCAAACGTGTACTTCATTTTAGCCATCTCCGTTTTCAGGATGAGAACAAGTTAAAATTATCTAAGATATTTAAAAATAATGGCTATCCTCTCCGTATTGTACAAAAAATATTAGATCAACGATCCACAGATAATGTGATCAACCTGACTCCTCTACGCCATCACAGCAACTTCCAATATCCTATATCTCTATCCCATACATCGAAGGTGTATCAGAAAAAAATAGCTAAAATTTTCAAGAAATATAACCTTTCCATTGCTCACAAAAACTCCAATCCTCTAAAAAAACTCTTTTCTAAACTAAAAGACCCCACACCCACAACTTTCTTATCAGATATAATTTATAAAATAAATTGTTTACAAAGCCCAGCTACATACTACATAGGACAAACATCTCAATATTTAAAAAATAGACTGTACCAACACAAATACGACTGTAAAACTAAAAAAACCGACTGACATGACTACAGCACTAACGAAACACTGCATACAGTACAAACATGAATTTGACATAGAAAACACTAAAATTCTCTCCATCAACAATAATAATAATAAAAGAAATATATTGGAAATGATTCATATTTAAAAAAAAAATTATCTATCAATTTTAGAACAGACACCAAAAACCTATCATTCAGTTATAAAAATCTCCGGGAATTTCCAAAACCACATACAGACTAAGACACGGTTTTCCCATCCGCTCTCCTAGCCCTTTATAAACCTTGACCCATCCAATGTCTGTAACACTTGGTGATGGTATGTCACAGGTTAAACTAGATTAATTACTACTGGAATTCTCACTGAAAATTTTTGTAAGTACATTTCCTAAGTTATTTCCATACTTTACTCTTATATAGGGTGACCAGAGTTATATGCTCCACCCACTTTTTTTTTAAACGGCGGGAAATTTCGAAAAAATAGAAAACACGTATTTAATCATTTTTAGTCTAGTTTATTTTCAGTGATTGATCCATTTTTTTATACCCCAATATCCCGAGATACAGCATCCAACTTTTTTTTTTCAAATGGAACATTATATTTTTTTTTGCATATTTTTATAGTAATTGAGCCTCTAAAAAAAAAATAAAAAATTTAAAATCGGTTAGGTTTTTCAAAAGTTATGGTAATTTAAAATATGAAAAACAAATTTCAGTTTAATGTCAAAATTACCTTATTTTTTCTTTAAAGAAGCTCTTCAAACTGGGCACCATCAACGGATAGGCAAACCAAAGCTCTGGACTCCCACGCTCTGTTTGTAGCAGCACTTAGGTGGCAAAGTCAACATCTAGGCAGGCTAGAGTTATTCGACGTTCCAGATCTTCGACAGAAGCCACGGGATTAAGGTTTCTGTACACTTTATTTTTTAGATATCCCCACAAAAAATGCACAATTTTATGGACTGATGAATCAAAGTTTACCAATAATGGCTTTCTTAATCGTTGGAACTTTAGAATATGGGCAGAAGAAAATCCACAAGTTACCTTCGCCACACGCCATCAGGTTGTTTTTTCTACAAACGTTTGGTGTGGAGTTTTAGGAAACCAACTAATCGGCCCATACTTCTACAGAGGGAACTTAACTGATGAAAGGTATCTAACTTTTTTAAGAGACATTTTGCCAGTTCTGCTTGAAGATGTTCCTCTAAAACGTCGGCTACATATGTATTTTCAACAAGATGGTTGCCCGGCACATAATGCGAGAGTTGTCCGACGTTACCTGGACAGAAATTTCCACGAAAAGTGGTTAGGAACTCATGGTTCGATCCAATGGCCACCTCGACCTCCGGACTTAACCCCAGTGGACTATTTTTTGTGGGGATATCTAAAAAATAAAGTGTACAGAAACCTTAATCCCGTGGCTTCTGTCGAAGATCTGGAACGTCGAATAACTCTAGCCTGCCTAGATGTTGACTTTGCCACCTAAGTGCTGCTACAAACAGAGCGTGGGAGTCCAGAGCTTTGTTTATTTTAAATATTTTTTTAATATATAGTTTATTTTAAAAAAATTTTATTTCGAAAATATTTATTTTAAGTTCATATTTTATGTTGATTCTATTTTTTATTGATTTGTATTAAAACCTTCGTACAGACCGTGAAGAAGGCAATAAATTTGCCGAAACGTCGGTAGAAATTTAAAAATAGTTCTTTTGTATGACCGAACCTCAACATCCAATTTGCAACATAATATTTGATATAAATGATTATTTTATAAGTTAGTGTAGTCATAATTTCTGTCACATCCTAATATTTTCTATTCATAATCTATTATTTAAATTTTAGGTAATATAATCGTTCTTTTAGGTTTCCGGAGACATTGCATGAAAAAACCTGGATTTAGAGGGCCGAGACCCCTTATTGGCTTTAAAGGTGTAACGACTCTGAAGACGCTCATTCAACATGGGCGTAACGTCGAATTTTTGGTTGGCCGCTGACGCGGTCTCGGCCCGGAAACTCATAATGTTTTTGTTGTGGTTGGTTCCGCAGAGCTGGAAAGCATCAGGGATATTTTCCATGATAGTGTAGTGGAAGAACGAAATGAAAAATAATAGTTTTTAAAAATAATTTAGAATATTTTATAATGTGAATTTAACTTCAAGAAGAGTGTATTTTAGTATCAGGTACTGTAAATTGGGATCATACTAAATAGAAAAACAAAGGCACAAAATCCCGTTAGGGCAAACCTTTTGTAAGAAAATTCCCCCGCTAGAGAGAGAGCAATTCCATAGAATAGAGAGAGAGCCATCAGCTTTCAAATAGTTCAGTTCAAAAAAGATAGTCTAAACTCAGCTTCCAATCAACACAGTCGTATTCTGCTTCCAAAGTCAGAACACTTCAGAAAGACAGACTTGTGCTACAAATCAAGGTGGAAACATATACCAGTATTACGTTATAAGAAATTATTATAAGCTATTGTGATATTCAAAGTAACTTAATTTCTCTTAGAGAATATATTAATTTAAACTACCAGTGTGTTCTTAATTATTCTTACATTCTATCTCAAGCAAACATACAAGCCCTTTTCGCTAAAACGCTCACGCCACAAGCTACCTACACACATCCACACCATAACATTACAT
>JAAEAF010005217.1:60430-89529 GCA_011037195.1 Triatoma infestans
AACAGCGTTTGCGTTGGTGGGAGAGAACACCAGGACAGAGGCAGGCAAAGCTCTTTATCAAGAGACATTTGCCTAAATTACCAGAGATCTACTGAGCCATACCCGAAGGGATATAAAATGTGGATCTACTAACAGGGCATTGTAGGTTGAACAGACACATGCGCCATCTTACAACTTGCAGATAGTGCGGTATGCCGATTCTGCAAGGCAGAGGAAGAAACCCTGGCGCACATCCTTTGTGAGTGCGCCAGCCTGGCGAGGATAAGGTTTCTTCAATTGGGGTATAGGCAATCCCGAAGCTATGAATTTCATGACGGAGCCGCTCTCAGCTTTGCTAGGATTGATTAGGAGGGCAAAGCTGGGGGTTGTGCTATAATTTAAGGGGATCCACAATAGACCTCGTCTTGTAGGTCGCAGTAGAATGAAGCTCGTTCCCCCCAGTTTCTAATCTAATCTCTAGTTATCTATAGAATTATCCGGAAAGGCCGTTGGAGCCTTTAGGTTGATTCATTTGCCATTGCAAATTTAAGTACCATATGAAACGCATGAATCTGAACAGGAAGCGAACTTTATTTAGGTTTTGCTGTGTTAAATAGGAAACAACGTCATTGAATGGGTTTTGTCGGTGTATACAAGGTTTGTTTTGTCGCGGATTCAACCTCTTGGGAATAGAAAAACCAAGGTAATCTATACTACTATCCTACATAGATAAACTGGGTCGTCATGTCCTAGATTAGCCAACTCCCTCGCTTATTTTATCTAATCAACAAACAAGGTAGTAAGAATATTTTTAAGCTATGCTTGGACATTCACAAAAGATTGGATATTTTAAAAACTTTTTAAATCTGTTAAACCCTTAGATTTTTTCTTCCTAGAAGCCTCTACAGCTCACTGTTCGGTGATGGACAGGGTTGTCTGTAGCGAGAGAACACTGTCCGGAAGCCGGCAGTGCATTAAGAAGGCTCCGGGAGCTAATGACCATAGATGTTGACTCACCTTAAAAAAAAAAAAACCTGTTCAGTGATTTGTATTCAAATTTATTAATATTTTGAGTTGAAGAGGCTAATGTCTTAATTAATGTGGTAGAAGTCATATCAAGAATATATTAATGAAACTTTAGACATTTCTAATTATCTGATGTTCTTTTAATGTCGACAGTTTTCAGCAATTATAAGATAGTATACTCGATATTACAAATGTAGTCTCCACATTTAATTATTTAAATATAGCTGGTAAAAATATAGGAATATTTATATATAATATATAAAATAAAAGAATAAGGAAACTCAAACTGAAACTACCACGCAGATTTCTAATTTATTTCCAACCCATAATGTTAAATAAGAATTATCTGCTAATAATATCATTAGTTTTTTTTTTGTAGTCATTACAATAATCACCTATCTTAAAGTCTTTATAGCTTTTTGATGGTAAACAGAGAAAAAAAAAGTCAAGATATGGTTATAATTAATAGATTTTTAAGGACGCGTGCCATGACTGGTGGAAGAAGTCTACTGTCTGGAGGGGAGCCGAGATGATGTTTTAAAATTTACGACATGCTTCAACAGCACTAACATATTTATGATATACAACATTACTGTCCTGTTCATTCTCTCTCTCTCTCTCTCTCTCTCACTCTCTCTCTTACATTCCTTCAACTTCTCTTCCACTGCGTCTGTCTCATTTATTGCTTCTAATGAATAGGGAACATAACAATTTGTCTAGAACCAGTTGGTTGATGAACTGTTTTACTTGAAGAACTGCCGTAAACACTAGCTACATTGATTCTAATAAAATTATTCAAATTAAAATAAATTATTTGATTATATCTTCTTTTTAAGCGAATCAAACATTCGAGTTAAAATAATTTTTAGAAAAAAAATAATTAAAAAATCAAAATGTGTATCCTGATCAATCAAACAAAAGGACTTCGTTCATTTATTTTTTCCTCTGCGAGAGAAATTGTTGCGTTCCTGACAAATGTTAAAAATTGAATTGTCCCAAAAAATACAGGCTTTTTACAGGCTTCTGGAAAAAAAAAAAAAAATCACAAAGAATTTAGTTTGTTTTGTGTGTGTGCGTGTGTGTTTGCTAGGTTGTGGCTTTGAGTCCTCGCTCTACTTAAAACAAAATATTATTATTATTATTATTACTGGATGCCCAAGATTGCGTGACCTAAGTCACTCTTATTACCTCCTTCCCAAAAAAAGGCTTCACCTAAGAAATCTCCCCCATCACAATCTGGCAACAGCAAATCGAACTGACAACAAAAAAGTCTTAATATTTCTGTAATCTACAATTAGAATTAGAATTAGATTCTTTGGGGGTTGGCTATTTGTGGCATCCACAAATTAGAGTACTCTCTCCAGTCCTGTCTATTTAATTAGACTTAGGATCCTGAGAGAGACACTCTTGGGTGAAGCTTGGAAGTATGCACATGTTAGAGCTCCTATCCAGTTCTGTCTTTTTAATTACACTTAAGAGTCACAGTATATGCAATGCTGTTTCTTCCTCTTCGTGGCAAACCCTATACATGCTACCAATAGTAGGCCATCGAGAATATGGTCGCCCGGCCTTGTTGCAGTAGTTCTG
This sequence comes from Triatoma infestans, assembly GCA_011037195.1. Lineage (NCBI taxonomy): Eukaryota > Metazoa > Arthropoda > Insecta > Hemiptera > Reduviidae > Triatoma > Triatoma infestans. Next base: position 63,023 of record JAAEAF010005217.1, read on the forward strand.
CAGTAAGCCAGGGCAAGTTATTTGTTAACAAATTCTTTCGCCTACCTCTGGCCAGGAGTTTAACCCGCCATTCTTGTGATCAATGTTGCACCAGAGCTCTGATGGTTACACTCATTTGGCATTTTGTAATATAACAGAAATGTTCAGGTCCAATAAAGTTTTGTATTGAGCCAACCCGGGCAAGCCTCGTTACTCTTTAAACTGAATCCTGGTTATCCAAACTTCAGTATACCAAGCAGTTGCTATCGGAAGATGTGTTCAATTTAACCTCCATAGGGGATACAGGAATCAGGAGATTGTAATCCTTTCTGATAGTCAAGCAGCCATTGGAGCTCTGGGCACCAGTCATTAACTCTAAAATGGTTTGGGAATGCCTAGATAAACTTAACGATCTGGGCAGCAGGAACAAAGTGGGTGCCGGGGCATGTTGGCATTGAAGGGAATGAGATGGCCTACGCCCTGGCCAATATAGGCGCTATGACCCCACTTCTGGGGCCGGAACCTTTTTGTGGGATTAGCGACCAGTTTCTCAGAGGAACTTAGGAAGGAGGAGGAGACGAAGAGATCTCAACTCTGGTACTCCCTCCCCGGGTTGCGGCAGGCCAAGATCTGCTTGGGAAATTATAACCAACGGAGGTCGGAGGCCTGCATTGGATTGAGTAAGAACAAGCTCCGCGTACTTACGGGTTTCCTCACGGGGCATTGCCGACTTAGAGGACACCTGGTGAAGCTGGGCTTGGAAAGTGACAGCTCATGCAGATTCTGTGGGGAGTTGGAGGAAACTCCAATACATCTCCTAACAGACTGCGAGGCTGCCACTCAGAGAAGGTTTAGGAACCTGGGCAGCTACCAGGTGGAGGAGGGGGACATACCCTCTCTAGAGCCCGTCAGGGTATTAGGATTCCTCAGGGATCTTAACCTGATGGAGGTATTGTAGAACGGATGTTCAACTGGGCATCCGTTCGGGTGCTATGGGCAGGCCTGTGGCACCCAGGGGGCATAGCACAATAGACCTGATCAAGGTCGCAGTGCGTTGCCCCCCCCATAAAAAATAAGTTCCCCATCACCTTTGAACTGAATCAATCTGGCGTCTAAGTAGATGATGACTCTGGAATTTTTGTACTCTTCGCCTTTTTAACTCAGTGACACAAGTAATTATTGAAAGTAGCTTTACCTTAAAGATTGTGGCTAGCTGGCGCAGAGCTTAACGAGATGTCCCATATCAGATTAGCCCGGTTATCCCGGCTTCTAATCTCCAATTTACCCAAGCATTCTCTTGAGAGTGTTACCCTCCCAAATATGCGGAACTTAGTATGGTGAAATGGTAGGACACTGGCCGAGGTACTACGACAAAATTGCAAAAACTGAAGATACAAAAAGAAGTCAATAAAGTGATAGTTTCTGTTAATTGATTTTAACGGAAGTCTACCTGGTGATACAGAAGTAAAACGTGAGTTTGCTGATTCTTCTCCCATGCACAATCATTTTCTATAAATCTCAGAGAAACTCAAAATAATTTTTTTGAGATGACAACTCAGTTTTGTAAAATCTTTCATGAAGATTTCAATAGAAAGTAAAAAGGATTAAATTTTTCTGTTTGGAATTCGATGTATTAGTATTATCATTTACTAAGTTCCAGCTCTGATCAGAGTCTTATAGATCAAGAATGGTATAGAAATGTTTGATAATAAATTCCAATTCCTTATTGCAATAATTACAGAATCTACTAATTAAATTTATTTATTTAGTTATTTATTATAAATCATAAGCTATACATAGTATTAATACATCCTTGAAGAAATATCCCTTTTCCTGGTTGACTGGAATAATTAAATTAATTAATGATATAAAAAAAATGCTTCAGTTTAACTCCGAAATTTTTTGTTTATAATTATTTTGTAGAAATTACTTTATTTATAGACCATATTTGAAGAAATTTGTAACTGAACTGATTTTATGAAAAAGAGTGGGAGATATAATGACAGTGAGGGGTCTCGACCCTAACGTTCAAGGGAATAACTTTCTTGTCGCCATTTTGGGTATGCTGCAAAAAATTATTCTTTCTCCATGTTAACACTAGCGCCATTAGCACTGCATCTTTCTACCATAATAATCAGATACGTGTTCATTGATTATATTATATATATATATATATATATGGTATTATTAATTCAATTTATATTAAATTTTAAAAAACTATATATATGACGTATTATCACTGTTTATTTTTTTTTTTTTTACAACTACGTCAGACGATAAAACCCAAAATTTTAACGTTTTTAATATTGCTGCTATTTTAAAGAAATTTAAAAAAACAAAAATTACATCTGAGCCATTATGTTTAAATAAGTTTCTATTATTCCTTTTTAGTGTAAAAAAAAAAAGTAATAATAATTAGTATTATTACACAGGGATTGAATATAAGAGTTATTATTAAAACTAAAAATTAATTCGCGTAAGTAAGCCCACTAAAAATTCTACTCACCAAATTTTAAATTACTGTTCGCAAAAAAATGTTGAACTTTATCTCAGTTGATAAAACAAAGTTATTTTTTATCGATATTTTTAAAAGTTCTATATATGGCTTTTACATAAAAGTAAAAATTAATCGTTAATATTTTTTTTTATTTAAACAAAAATTAATTATTTTCCCTTTGAGAGATTTATGTTTTGCTCAGAAATATTGATTTATTCTGTGATTGTTATTATTTCTCTCAAAAAAATAAAAATCATACCTGATAATCAGTACGTTTTATTATTGGGCTTTTCCTAATATGCGATTGTAAACAAACAGTAGATAAAAATCATATTCAATAAAATTCAAATGGAATGACCTGCGGTACAGACTATCGTCTGCACATTTAGAGCAGGTTACTGTTTTGAAATTAACTCCTTCTTAAGTTTATTTTATTTAGTTAATTAATTATATATTTTTCAATAATAGGTATTTAATTTTTTAAAGAAACGAAAGGATGTTGTTTAATTTTTTCCCCCATGGAGAAGAAAATATGAGAATTTGAGTTTGTAAATTCATCAAAAACTTTTAATTTGAATTTATCCATACAAAAAACAGAATTTTTTATTATTATATCTATGTGTTCAATACGTTTAAAAAAAAAAATAAAGATTTGGTGTAGATATATGTATTTGTTCATCTAAATTTTCCATTTTTCCAAACTCTTTTTGTTTGTTAAAGTTTTCAATGAAAAATTAGACAAAAACGTATAAATTGGAATTTTATCTGTTATTGTGATTAGTTCCGCAGAGCTGAAAAGCATCACAGATATTTTCCGTGATAGCCTGCTTCTTTTTGTGGTCAAGGAACGGTTTCGGGTGTTCGCCCATCATCAGGATGCTTTTTGTCAAACAGTGTGATAACAACCTTTTGACTGTTGACTGTATCAACTAAATTTGCTCTGTGCAAATCTGTGTTATTACACTGTTTGACAAAAAGTATCCTGATGATGGGCGAACGCCTGAAACCGGTCGATGAGCACAAAAATAGTAGGCTATCACGGAAAATATCTCCGATGAGAAATTTTGTTTTATTTAACCCAGCATGTAAAATTACTGTAACATATTTCACTTCTGCAGTCAATAATTTTGTTTCTTTGTCAATAAATGAAATCCGAGTTTTATTTCTGAGTGAAAAATTTTCCACTCATGAAATAACCGTTATATATGATAGATTTATTGTTTTCACAAAAATAACTCTCATGGTGTGATTTTTTGATAGTTTGACTAGAAAATAAAAGTCCTAATCTTAATATAAATAAAAAAAAAAAAAATGATTTCTAAAGACGAAACATAATAAATCAAAGTCATGATATGATTTTTTTACCTTAAATTTAAGGTAGAATAAGAATAAATCTTGTTTATGTAGGTTTTCTTAAAATTGTAAAAACAATCATGTCAAACTTTTGAAACTGAGTTTTTAACGGAAGTATATGTTTTGAAGTCTTGTTTAAGAAAAAAAAAAAGTCAAATATTCATGTGCATGTATACTGTGTATCTGTGCGTGTTTAAATAAAAATATTCCATAGGAGATGCTCAGAAATATTTTCGTCAATCATAAGTGCGAATTTATTTCAGATTTGACAGATCACCATTTGTATAACCATTATAATCGTAAAACCTTTATTTCAAAATATTTTTATTGAAATCTATTTCCGTCTAAACTAGAAAAAAAAAAAAAAAAATTCACGAATGGGTCATTTCCATGGTAAAAATTTTGGTTCCATCTAAACTGCCATTAAATTTTAGATGATAATTTAATATATAGTTTCCATCACCCAAATTCCAAATTTTAAGAAAATCGTTCAACCGGAAGTTACACTTTACTGAAAGGGGTTTTTCAGTTTTTTTTTCACAATTTTCTTAAAAAAAGGGGCTCTCCAATAATTTTATTTTAACTTCATATACAAACTGCAAATATAACAAAACCCAAACACTTTTATCTGAAATTGTTTTCAGTGAAAATTAATTGTAGTAATATTTCCCTGAGGATTATATTGAAGTATTAGATGAACTTTTAATTTGATAAATATTAGACATTATAATTTTTGCTGATCAGATACAGGTTCAGGTTTTTCTGATCAGATACTAATCTCTTCGAAAATGAATACATCCATTTTTTTTAATTTTTTTAATTTGATCTATCAAGCAAAGTATTTCCAATATTTTACTCAAAAGAAAAAAATTGATTTCGGCTGTTTCTGGAGGAACAGCGAGCTTTCACTTACCAGTAAAGAAGTGCACATACAGTAAATGTGTATTTCCCCACCCGTTCCTTATATAATTAAAATTATGGGAACCAAATATGTAGTAAAAATTCCTAGTTTGATGAAAATCTGGTCGTTTAGTATTTCCAGAAAAGTAGTTTCACATCAGTTAATGTTTTCAGCTTCACATCAGATTTTTATTTTTAAAAATTTTTTTGAACAAACACTTTTTTTCGCCCAACCCCCCACTATGTTCAGGTTGCTTCACTTTTATTATTGTATTTTACTTTGTCTAATTGTTTGTTATTTATTAATATGAAAAAGTATCAATCAGGTTCAGTACAGTAGTAAGAAATTATCAGTAATGAGATAAAAAATACTAAGAAATACTTACTAATTTACTGCTTAAAAATCAAGACTTGAATTATGATTAAGCAATGCCTAATTATTTTTATCTTACTTTAATAGAAATATTACGCTTATATGAAATTCACTTTAGTAGAAATTAGAATTACGCTCATATGAAATTTTCAAAATTCAGATTTCATAAGAAATACATATTACTTTCTCTTACTCCTAGTAAGAGGAAGTATTGTAATTATGTAAAACTTTCCATTACGACCTTTTATCGGAAATACACCTTTTGAGGTTCCCAGAAACAAAAAAAAAAGTGGTTTTTAGAAAATGGTCTCTGTGTCCGTATGTGTGTATGTGACATAAACTGGTGCCGGATGCAGATGACATACACCAAATTTTATCAAACACAAACTGCAAATTTAGTGATACAAGTACTGTCTCAATACAAGGTGATTTGATAAACTGAAAAAAAAAAGTAGAATGTAAAACGTAAGATGCAGACACAGAATTTTGTTGTATTATCTGACGCGTTTTATGCCAAGTAAAACTTATGGTAAAACGGTATGGTTGTGGACGAATTGTTAAACTATACTATATGTAAATATACACAGGAGATGTGATAACGATCATGCCAAAACATAAAAGTTCAAACATTGGTAAAAAAGTAAAATAACTCTACAGTAATGTGCAACGGATGTTTCCATTGTTCCATCATCGAAAGGTAACATAGAAGCAACATTTTATTAAATGTAAGTTTCGAAAACTAACAAAATTTATAAAATGGGATTTCTTTGTATCTGAAAATTATATTTGGCCGACAATTATTAAAATTATTTGTGACTTCTTAACAGAATTTACATATTGAGAGAGATGATGTTAACATTTTTTGACAAATCTTCGTTCCTATTTCTTTATTTATTTATTTATTTATTTATGAGTTTGATGGTCCTACAAGGTAAATATGATAACAAGAGTAGACGTGTAGGAGTTATCATCCATTAGAGGCTTTCCATGTGAGTTGTTCTTTACAGACCTCCTACGTCGAGAAAGTTGCGCGGCCAGCGCCGCTTCAGACGTCGAGTCGGATCTTCAGGAAGGGATAAAGATGAGAGGTGAGGAATTAGAGGATTAGGATGTTCAGAGAAGCGGAAATGAAACTTTTTATTGCGAGCTGGAATTAAGTTTGTAATGAAAGGTATATTGAGATCATTGTGGATAGTTTTGTGGGAGGCATAGTATGGAGCATTAGTTATGCGGCGAAGAATTTTTGATTGAAATGACTGAAGATGGTAGATGATGTTGGAATGCTTGGCTGACCCCGACAGTTTGAGTCTGTAAGTCCAGATCGGTTTGAGTAATGCGTTGTATATAAATACTTTGTTGTTCAATGTCAGTTTTGATCGTCTGTCAAGCAGTCGGGCTAGTAGGTAAAATCATTTCTTCATTTCTTGTCGTTTGAGACTTGTGTGTGGATTCTAAGTCAGGCGCTTGTGAGGAATTTCGACCGCTGGCCTACTGTCGGATCCCACAGTGATACCAAAACGGAATATCAAGTTTCAACTTTCTGTGATTTTTCGTTTTTGAACTATGCTGTTCACATACACTCACACACACAGACCACTTGCTAAAAAGCACTTATTTGAACTTAGGAGACCTCAAAACGGACATTTCCAGTGAAAACTCGATACGGAAAAATTTGGCACGATTACAATACTTCCTCTTACTTAGGAGTAAGAGAAAGTAAAAATAATGTACAATTTTGCCAATTTTTTGAGGCGAGCTTTTTAACTACGGATCTAGTCCCATGGACGAAGACGGATAGCAGTGTTATTTTGCTATTTAATAGTCATACTAATACATCAAAGAAAATGCAAGGCAAAGACCGGGAATCGAAAACAGTATTAGACATCAATAATATACCTCAGTTTTACGAACCATCCCCTTAAACACACACACAGCTATCGTGACGCCTACCAACTATCAAGTATACATATATATATATTTGGATTCGCCATGTAAACAGTTTAGCCATTTAGATTCAAGAAACCAAATATAAGCAAGCCGAGTGAAATAAAGATCTGGGTCCATTTGACCCATTTTACCTTAGCCTTCCCTTAGCAACGTTTAACATATATACAAAAGTTGATTCGCATTTAGGTACCACTTTACTGAATGAGAATTCAACGTTTCTTACCAAAACAATGCGGCATAAATGTTGGCTGAGGTAATTCTATCTACTGACCAACTTATAGTTACAAACAAAGGTACTTCCAGGTAAATTAACCATGAATATCTATCAGGGAGATTGCGTTTCTGTGATATCCATTTTATAGCCTTGTTTTGCCAATATTGTTGGTGGAACTATATATATATAGATCGTTTAGCCAAAAATCCTCTTAAGATATTATTAAATTCCTAGGGATGCTTGGAAAAGTTCCGTACCATCTCCCTCTTTTTAATACACAAATACTATCATGAGCCTATTACTCCTAAAAGACTAGTCCTTACCATTTTTTTGTCCCAGATAACGTAGAGTGTCCGCAGAAGGGAAAGCGTTATGATTTAAATACACTGGAGAACAGGTGGCACGACGAACTGTTAATGTAATTTGTTGGCATTTCTAGACATTTACTATCATTTTCCACTGAGCAAACCATTGTTCGAGAGAATTCAGATGTTGGTGCCGAGTACAAGTTGACTGCACCGGGTCAGAGTGTGGAGAGAGAATGGCGATGTCGTTTGCGTAAGTGAATGTCGTGGTGTGTCGGCAGTGTAAAGTATAAATAGAAGAGGTCCGAAAATACTACCCTGAGGAACACCGGCCTCTAGAGGAAGATGCGGTTCCCTGGTTGACAGAGAAATATCTATTGGACAAGTAAGACAATAGAATTAAGTAGTAGGTGTGAGGAAGGCAGTTTTTGAGTTTCCACAGTAAACCCGGATACCAAACTCGATCAAATGTTTGTGCAATGTCGCGTTCCTGTATATTTAGATTAACAAAAAAAATGGTGCATAATAATTTTTATAGAGTTATTAAATATAAAATTTAGAATAAAATGAAGATATTTTTATGCTATTATACAATTTTAAAAAAAAGTAAAAATTAATATTTTTTTAAATTGCTAGATATTTAAAACTAGCGCATGTGGGGACGAAGATAAACAATCAAAATATTGTTTTAAAACGATTGTTTAATTTTTCTGTCCTCGAAAGGAAACATTAATCACAAAATAGAGTTTTGTGTCTGTGTGTGTATGTATGTGTTTGTATAAAAGTTTGAGGGGAAAATGTAGGGTGGAAATATATACTTTAGAGAAGAGAATATGAGATAAGTGTGAGTGAGAGGTAGATACAAGTGATGTTATGAAAGAGAGAGAGGGAATGTTAAATGGAACGACGCCAATTCATATTGCAAATGGAGGTGCTGCGACAATATTGAGGTAGAATATTCCCCGTCCACCTTATCCATAGAACAGAAAGCTTTAGGTGGTGGAGTTGTGTGTGTGTGTGTGTGTTGAATAATGCGGAACTACTTATGATTAAACGTCTCGTCTATTTAAACACCAGCCTCTTTACTTACAACCGTTCCACTACACACTATATACAACAAACACACACACACACACACACACACACACACACACACACACAGTTTAGTGCAGAATGTAACTGTGCCAACTAGTTTCTCAAAGCATGTATTGGCCCAATCTTCTCCTATGTATAAACACAACATAATAAAATTAATAATTGATGACTTTACTTGTTAAACATCAAAGTTTTAGGAGAACATGAAAACATCACATTTTAACATCAAATAAGATCTATTAAATAAAGTTATGTGTTAATATTTTATTTTTTTTATTTTTTTTTATTTCAACTCGAACTATGGTGTTAATATTATATTTGAAAGGTTATCTTAGAAATATAAATATTAATTTATAGTTTTGGAACGCCCTAAGATTTTTAAAGTAAATAAAGGTGGAAAATATTTATTTGACAAGAGAAGTACTACTTTTACACGCTCGAGTTCAGGTTTGCCCTTATAAGAGTAAGCGTATATGAGTGCTGACTTACTGCTGCGTTAAATATCATATTGTTCCACAATAGTAATCTATTTAAACAAAAAGTAAAAAGAGCTAAATTATACATTGTAGAGTGAAAAGGGGAATGTTACTTTCACAAAAAAAATTGTAAAACACTAGGTTAAATTTAAGTAAAATTACATTATGTTTTTTCTGATATTTAAATTTATTGTTGAATTGATTTTAAAATGCTAAAAACAATTTTTTTATTTAAGCATTTCTAGTTTACTTCAATATTATTTATATTATATTTTAACACTCTTACTCCAAACTTTAAGATTGTTTCTAATTAAAGGTTGGCAACACACTGTGTATATTTTTAATCTCTAGAGATTAAAAGTACAACTTAAGACATTGATACTTATGAAATAAAAGTTAATTACTCAACTGTTGTAAAAAAAAAAAAAAAAAATCGGATGTTGAACACTCACACAACCTTCTCTTATTCCAGTTCTCAAAATTATAATTGACAAATTTTATAGTTTGTGTACCAAATTTAATTAAATTCGTCGAAAACTGAAAAAAACTGTTCACTAAAAGCCCACTTCCACTTTATTAATGTCTTAAAACTCGGAATTTTGGCTATCTATTTATTTTTAATTAATATTGTTTGGGTAATAGAATTGTATGTATAATCAACTTTGATAGTACTTTAAAGAAAAACATATCCCCACCCCTCTCCTAAAAGTACCATTAAATGAATTTTCCCAAAGAAATGTTTTAAATAAAAGTTGTACATCTTTGTATGTGTAGTTGATATAACTTTTTTCAAGAAAATTGCCGGAACCATTTTTGAGAAAATCGCGAAAAAGTTAAAAAAAAAAAATCATTTAGTAAAGTGGTAAATTAAACGCACTTCCGGTCATCCGATTCTCTCAACTCGAAATTTCATCAACATATTTAATTTTAATTAACATCATTTAGATGACAAAAATTGTGTAATAAACTGAAATAGCACTTTAAAGGAAGCCGTATCACCCCCCCAAATCTCCCCCAAAAGTGCTCATAAATGAATTTGTCCGAAGAAATGTTTCAAATAAAAGTTGTAGCTCTTTGTATGTTTAGTTTTTGTACCATGTTTGAAGAAAATCGTTGGTGCTACTTTTGTGAGAAAATTGCAAAAAAGTAAGAAAAAACTAGTAAAGTGGTATTTCCGATTGAGGAATTTTGACAAGATAACGTACTGCCAGATCCCGTGTTAATTCCTAAACGGAATATCAAGTTTCAATTTTCTACGGTTTTTTGTTTTTGAGCTATGCTGTTCAAATAGATACATATGTACACAGACACACACAGGCAATTTGCTAAAAACCACTTTTTTGGACTCAGAGGACCTCAAAATGGATATTTCCGGTGAAAACTCGATATAGAAAATTTTTTTTTTTTTTAAATCTAGCTTGCTCGTTAAACTTAAAACTTATCTTTACATCATAAAGAATCATGGAACTATTAAATATTCGTATGATTTTTCAAGGACTATATTGAATAAAACTGGAATAGAATAACATTTTTGTTCTACAACTAAGTAAATAAAAAATCTGGTGTGAAACACTCACACAACTTTCTCTTACTCCAGTTTTCAAATTTGTAATTTACAAATTTTATAGTTTGTTATGTACTAAATTTAATGAAAGTCGCCGAAAACTGAAAAACTGTCCGGTAAAAGCGCACTTCCAGTTTACGAAATTTCTTGAAACTCGGAATTTTGGCCATCTATTTATTTCTAATTAATTTTGTTTGGATGAATAGAATTGTGTAATCAACTATGATAGCACTTTAGAGAAAAATACAACCCCTCTCCTATCCCCCTTAAAAGTGCCCTTAAATGAATTTTCCCAGTGAAATATTTTAAGTAAAAGTTGTAGATCTTTGTATGCGTAGTTTATATATGAAGTTTCAAGAAAACCATCGGAGCCATGTTTGAGAAAATCGCAAAAAACTGAAAATCATTTTGTAAAGTGGTAATGTAAACGCATTTCCGGTCATCAGAATTTTTCAAACTCGGAATTTCCACAACACATCTAATTCTAATTAACATTATTTAGATGACAGAATTGTCTAATGAACTGAAATAGCACATTAGAGGAAACCGTTACCCCACCCCTCCCCCAAAAGTACCCTTAAATGCATTTTTCCGGAGAAATGTTTCAAATAAAAGTTGTAGCTCCTTTGTATGTGTAGTTGATATAACATGTTTCAAGAAAATCGTTGGAGCTATTTTTTTAAAAAAGTAAAAAAACCAACTGGTAAAGTGGTACTTCGAGTTGAGGAATTTCGACCGCTGACCTCTGTCGGATCCCATAGTGATACCAAAACGGAATATCAAGTTTGAACATTCTACGGTTTTTCGTTTTTAAGCTATGCTGTTCACATACACACACACACACACACACACATACACACACACACACAGACCATTTGCTAAAAACCACTTATTTGAACTTAGGGGACCTCAAAACGGATATTTCCGGTGAAAACTCGATATCTAAAAATTTGGCACGATTACAATACTTCCTCTTACTTAGGAGTAAGAGAAAGTAAAAATAATGTACAATTATGCCAATTTTTTGAGGCGAGCTTTTTAACTACGGATCTAGTCCCATGGACGAAGACGGATAGCAGTGTTATTTTGCTATTTAATAGTCATACTAATACATCAAAGAAAATGCAAGGTAAAGACCGGGAATCGAAACCAGTATTAGACATCAATAATACACCTCAGTTTTACGAACCATCCCCTTAAACACACACACAGCTATCGTGACGCCTACCAACTATCAAGTATACATATATTTATATATATATTTGGATTTATAAAATGCTTCACCATGTAAACAGTTTAGCCATTTAGATTCAAGAAACCAAACATAAGCAAACCGAGTGAAATAAAGATTTGGGTCCATTTGACCCATTTTACCTTAGCCTTCCTTCCCTTAGTAAGGTTTAACATATATACAAAAGTTGATTCGCATTTAGGTACCACTTTACTGAATGAGAATTCAACGTTTCTTACCAAAACAATGCGGCATAAATGTTGGCTGAGGTAATTCTATCTACTGACCAACTTATAGTTACAAACAAAGGTACTTCCAGGTAAATTAACCATGAATATCTATCAGGGAGATTGCGTTTCTGTAATATCCATTTTATAGCCTTGTTTTGCCAACTGTTATTGTTGATGGAACTATATATATATATATCGTTTAGCCAAAAATCCTCTTAAGATATTATTAAATTCACAGGGATACTTGGAAAAGTTCCGTACCATCTCCCTCTTTTTAATACACAAAAACTATCATGAGCCTATTACTCCTAAAAGACTAGTCCTTACCATTTTTTACAGGAACTATTTACTGGTGATTGTTATTATCCTTAATTATTTTCATTGCCTCATAAAACAAACAAATTGTTATAACAAAATTTTATAATTAAAATCAATGAAAACAATTTTAGAAAATTACAATTTTTTAATATCAGGCTTGCTATTAACTACGTTTTAAATGTAGATCAATCTCAAGTATTATTTTCGTATTTTATTCGTGTGAAAATCTCTTTTCACATAAACAGAGCTGATGCATGAAAAAATTTTAATAGCCTTATCTTTAATTTCTTTAAAATCGTTTTTATTCCGAATCCAAAAAAATTTAGTAGTGTATACCAGTTCCCACTATAGTAAACTCGAAACTAACCTATAAGATGAGGCTGACCTACTAGGTCAACGTCAAATCTATTAGCATATACATAGAAATTGCGCAATAAGGCTAAAAAAAAAAAAGCTTACGACTTAGAATAGAAAATGCCTGAACATTTTTATATGACAAAGCGCTGAACCAAGGCAGTAGTAATAATTGATTTAATAATTTTATGGTTTTAATTTATTGTTTTATACATTCATTTTTAAATTATTTGAAAAAATTCTTTAATATATAATTTTTTCAAAATAGTTTATCTTTCGCGTATCAGCCCTCAAACTCCATCGTCTACTGAAATAACGCGCGCGCAATTCATACATATATTAAATTGTATAAGTATAAGTAACTGGATAAGTAAATACTAATAATTAAAAAAATAAAATGATTTCTTTATTAGTGGCCCGCAGGAATTCATACTGTAATTAATGACATTGCTTCCATTCGAAATTGTCTCTATTGTATTAAAATATTACATTTTAAACAAAATACGTTTTTTTTTAACTTTAAAATTATTGAAGCTTAGACAAGATAAAAAGTTTAGTCAGTATATATATATACATCAGGGAGGTCGTTTCAGAGAACTACGTTAAAGAGTAGATGTGAGATATGCAAGGTATACCGGGACCAGGCTTGGCGCCGGGTTTTACACAATTCGCTAGACAGTAAGTCGTATATTTTCATCTAGTTATATCTGTCTAATTAGTTGTAATTAGATGATTTAGAAGTTTACCAGCCCACTAGCGGGACATGCTGGTTGCCACCTTTTAATAAACTAGCAACACCTTATATCAAGATTCATGGCACCATAACCTTCCTCTTTCACCACAACAACTACGTCATCTCTTTAAACTGGGCTAGGTGGAGGGGCTACGAAAAGGATAGGTGAAATCTAAATAAATTTAACGGATTAATTTAATTAACTAACATAATCTTTATTCTTAAGACTTTATGCTGTAAAAATTTTTTACAGAGTTTAATTCTGGTGGTAATATTTTTGGTCATGAAACTTCGTTTAGTACATAATTTGATCATTACTTTAATATTATTTTTAATTAAATTTTAATCTTAATTAGCCTTTTATTTTATTTTTTTAAATAGTGATATTTTCCTCTCAGGATTCTCCCAAAAAGTAATTTTTTTTCCAAAGTTATGTGAACTTTACAATCCAAGTTTGAATACAATAGTTTTCGAAAAATTTCAAGAACTAATTCTGTAAAGACGCACTTCCGGTCAACCATTTTTTTTTTTCAAACTTGGAATTCCAGCATTTCATCTAAAGTATTTTAATATTTTATTAAGTGGTTCTAGTAAATCCATAAATTTTTCTGAAGCGGTTGTTAAGGGAGAAGCTTAATATACCCCATAATCAAGCTTTCGGTAAATTGTTTCAAATAAATGTGATAGGAATCTTTTGGTACAGATAAATAGCATACGGAATTTGAAGTAAAAACTTCGTGTCAGATGCGATGGTGGTACTTAAAAGGAATATCAAATTTGTAATATATCTTCACACACAGAACTTGGCTAAAAACATATCTTTTGTACTTAAGTAACTTCAAAACATAAATTTCATGTGAATACTTAATTTTGGAAAAAAATGGGTATAATCTCAAATATTCCCTCTTACAAAATAGTAACAGAAAGTAAACATTTCTCACAAAATTATAATTTTGAGATAATTATTTCTATGAAGCAGTTGGTAGGATGTCCTTTATTATTATCTACAAGTAATGGATGAACAAAAATAATTATCTGATTTTTCTCGTTCATGTTTAATTTTTTTTTTTAACAGAAATTATGATGTTGATCGTTGCAAGACCATTAAACGAACGATTAATTTGTTGTCTTGTTCGTTTAAGGACATTTATTTATCCGATCAGCCTTAGGGAAGGGATTAGCTCATTGAGAGCGCGCTAGACTGCGGAGGTTCTTTCAGGCCGCAGTGCCATACATACCCTGTTAAGAAAAATCCGGTCGGCCTTAGTAGTTAATCACTTGGATATACTTATAAATCTTATGGAAAGAACGATTGTGAGTTACTCGTCATTGAAAAGATTGCAACTGTACTATTTTGGAAAGTTTTAAAGCCGCAGAGAACTAGCTGGAATAGCTAAGAAACAATTAGACCAAACTTGGGATATAATTCTAAGCCTTTAATGAAAAATGATTGGAGTTCTGTTGATCTTTATTGGAAGTATATACTAGATATCCACAAAAACTAACTTCTCAGATTAAACCTACACAATTTCAATGTGTTCAATCGAATTTGTGCTTTCATAAAGTTTAGCTAGTACTTATTATATATTTCAACCTGATGGAATCTAGTTCCCATTGGTAGCTAAGAATGATTTATTACAGTAAAACTAGCTCCAGGCAGTAAAAGAATTTTTGGCAAAGGGAAAAGGTAGTTCTAGAAGCGTGACAAAACGTAAATAGCAAAGTACCTACTTATTGCGTAAGAATTCATAAGATTTTGTTGGAAGGTATCCATCCCACCCCACTGCGGTTGGTCCTTTCTCTTCTGTTCTTTTTATTTTTATTTTGTATTTCCCTCGTTATTTTTGTTTTTAGAAAGTGTAAAAAGTCCTTACTAGCTTTCTTTTTCTACCTGTGGCAACATTGACGAGGGGAGGGGGCTTGCTAAATAATTTTCACGGGGTAAATATTCTTTTGTGAGCTGAGAACTGTGATTGCGAAATTGGTGGTGTCCGTAGAAAGGTTAGAGTTGAGTATTATTATAAAAAAATAAAAAAGACATATCCACTTTTTCATGCGTAGGATCAGACTTTCTGGACGAAGGTGGTCAGCAAACATACTTGAATTATTCACATTATTACCTCAAACATAATTCAAGGCGAAAACCGGAAATGGAACACAGTTTATGGGGAGTTCAAACTCGATATTATTCCGTTTATGAACCACCAGCGTATCTAAAACAGAAGTTTCGGGCAAAACTCACCAACTAATAAAATTACGACTTCACTGAATGTTTTTTTAATTTTATTTCAGTTTTCAAGATTTTCTCAAAAAAACAAATTTTTACAATGATTTTCTTTAAACTCTATCAACATGTAGGTACACAAATACTTTTATTTGCAACATTTTTTTCAGCAAAAAATCCGATTTGAAACACTCGCATAAGTTTCTCTTACTCTTGTTAGTATGATTATACGTATTTAAAATTACAAATTTTTTTTTTTTTCTTTTATTTAAAGATTTTTACAACTATACAGTAACCATGCAACAAGTAAAACAGATGAATAATGAAATGAAGTTCACCCTGGCTTGAAGTTGTGAACGACGGCTATCCAGCGATAGCAGTCATAATACGCCTTTATGGCCTTAGTGTGTACGACTGTATCTCAAGACAGCCGCCGTCGTTATGTGTTTAGATGGTCGCACGGCCATCGACGCCTTAGTCGTCTTGGCGGGTTTATGGGGAGAATGGAAGTACAGAGGGCTTGGATTAGGTGATTGGAATGAGAAGATAATTTGGAATGGAATTTTAGGTAGCAGGATTTGGCCTAAATTGGAGACGAAGGGAATTTTTAGGTCAATGTGGATAGTGAGGTTGGAGACGTAGAAGGGAACATTGACGATGGTGCTTAGGATTTTAGACTGTAGGGATTGAATGCGGTACAGGTTTGTGTTTTTTGGCAGTCCCGTATAATTCGAGGTCCGTATGTTCAAATAGGAGCTAGTAAAGAATTATACAGTTGTCTTTAGTCGTGAAGTGTAAGTTTTGAGCGTTTGTCTAGCAGTTTTTTTTTAGCATTCTATATCGGTAATTAATTCATTTCGTCTGAGTCGTGTATGAGGGTTCCATGTTAATCGTCTGTCTAAGTGGAGTCCGAGATAGCGGATTTGGCTTACAATTGGAAGAAAAGTATGGTTAAATTGAATGGCGGGAAGGGTTGTTCGGTTTAAGGTGAAGACTATGTGCTTGGATTTGTGTTGATTAACCTTGATTCTCCACTTGCGGAGCCAGGGTTCGAGGACATTGAAGTGATTTTTTTTTTTCTTTCTTTTAACTCATATTTTATATATTTATTATAACATAAATACAGAGGTAGCAGAGGGGGATAAGTACTAACGTTGGCAGGTAGAGAAGTGAAGATTATTATTTTATGGCATCAAAAAACATTGCAATCAAAAAACAACTGCATAAAAAATTAAAAATGTATTTAACGTCAAAAAAACCGCAAAACGATTCGAAATCAATTTTTGCAGAAAAATATTACAAATAAATGTGATGTTGCAGTTAACACGCCAAGTTTAATGGAAATAGTTTCTTAGTCATTTTTGATCAAATTAAAAAAAAACTCAAAAACCTATTTTGTAAAGTTATACTTCCTGTTTGAATCAATGCTACTTCCTGTTATACTTACTGTTTGTATCAATTCTTCTGATGTATATTAATATTATTATTATATGTGATAGAGTCTTACATTGTACTTAAGTCGTACTTTATAGCTTAACGTTACTATTCCTCCAGAACCCGACAATAATATCTTTTTTCGAAAAAATGTTCGAAAATAAAAGTAATACAGATTTATGCTTGGAAGTAGTATATGGTGCTTAAAGAAAATTGTTGAAACCGTTCTGGAGAAAATCGCGAAAAGGTGGGGAAAAAAACTATTCAGTAATGGCGCACTTTTGGTTGATAGATTTTCCTCAAAAGATTCTAGTCAAATGAGTTGGTATTACCTGAACGTATACCAAGTCTGAGCTTCCTAAGATTTTTCATTTTTTAAATATTTTGTTCACAAATACAGAGCATTTGCTGAGAACAATTGTTTCGTATTTAAAGTATCTCGGAACATAATATATATTTCCGGTGGAGACTCAATTTTGAAAATTCGATGTAATTACAATATTTCCTCTTATCATCAAAAAAAAAAAAATTGCTAGTACCTCAGTTTGTAACAGAAAAATCATAATTTTCCAATTCAGCAAACTTGCATAAAACAATGGTCTTTAGTTAAAAAAAAAAAATCTGGTCTGAAACACTCACACAACTTTCTCTTACTCCACTTCTCAAAATTATAATTGACAAATTTTATAGTTTGTGTACCAAATTTAATGAAATTCATAGAAAACTGAAAAAAACTGTTCAGTAAACCGCACTTCCGGCTTACTAATTTCCTTGAAACTCGGAATTTCGCCCATTTATTTATTTCTAATTAATTTTGTTTGGATGATATAATCGTATAATAATAATCAACTACGATACCACTTTAGAGAAAAACATAACCCGACCCCTCCCATAAAAATTGCCCTTAAATGAATTTTCCCAGAGAAATGTTTTAAATAAAAGTTGTAGATCTTTGTATGTTTAGTTTATGTACGAAGTTTCAAGAAAATTGTCGGAGTCATTTTTGAGGAAAACACCAAAAAAGTAAAAAGTCCAACTAGTAAAGTGGTACTTCCGGTTGAGGAATTTTGACAGATAACCTACTGTCAGATCCCATAGTGATACCTAAACGGAATATCAAGTTTCAACTTTCTACGGTTTTTCATTTTTGAGCTATGCTGTTCACATACAAACATACACACACACAGACCATTTGCTAAAAACCACTTTTTTGGACTCAGGGGACCTCAAAACGGATATTTCCGGTGAAAACTCGATATAGAAAATTTAACACGGATTACCATACTTCCTACTTACTAGGAGTAAGAGAAAGTAATAAATTTCGTAAATTAGAAATTGATAAATACTATGGAGTCATATGGAGAAACAATAACTTATTCATAACGATAATACGTTCATAGTTTTGAAGAAATTATATTATGGAGGTTTACTCTATTTTGACAAGAATTTTACATCTGTGTGGAATGGATGTTCGTTAGTGTGATGGTTGGAGACTGTATAATGCATCCATGATAGTAGGGGGTTGGCTGTTTGTCCGTCGATTGGCTAATTCACCATTTTTATGGGTTCCATTATGTTGGAATGTGATATGTCCGTACTTAGGGCTCTCTCGAGAGACATGGTCCCTACTAATAAGATTAAATGGCTGAAAATATTACCTATCGTTGTGAATCAGAAAATAATAAGTTATTAGAAAATTAAATAAAACAAAATCCCTTAAAAATCTATTATTCCATTTTTTATTATAAATTATTTTTCATTTCTTTGTATGGGTTTTAAATAAGCACAGATCTATTCATGCTCTATTTTCTGGGATATTCAAAGAATCCAGGTATTTACGGAAAACATCTTCAATTCTTCCCAAAAACACGGCTTGAAGGAGTTTAATTAAGAATGTTTGATGAGCGGTTAGTTAATCTAACTATTTTTACAGAAACTGCTCAATAATTTTTCTATACTGAACAATTCCTTACAATAGTCTTCTTTTAAACAATTCTCTTAATAATCATACAGTTACATGCGGAGTGCTATCTTTGCCATGCTTCAATGGAAAACCTTAAATTCATTAATAAAATAAGGTTTTGCAGAATGAAATCACTATAACTCAGTGCCCAAATTATTTTACATATTGAATTTTATCCAAATGATTTTAAGAGCTTATTTAAAGAGTCAACAATAAATTTAAATTAAATCCCATAGTCATTATCGCAACAAAAACACTATCCTATGAATAAGATGTTGGCCGTTTATGGCGTACAATACTGATTGTTGATGATTTTATTTCAACTTATCTTTTCTATATCGAATTCATTTCGAATTTCAGAATTTTTAAATATGAATTATTAGAATTAAGAGACTGGTATAAATAATAAAAAAGAAGACAAATACACAAAACGGTTTTGTTTGATCTATTCAATATAAAATGAAATTGTCAGAAAAATGAAATCACTGACGAACTTTAGCGAAGCAAGTAGTGTGTAAAGTCAAATCATATTTAGTAAAAACTTAGAGGGGCTTACCCAGTACAAATTTAATTGCCATTTTCTTTGCTTCTCTCTTTTGCCAGAAATATGGCTTCTCTCATGTGGTAGGTTTTTCTTTAAACCCTGGGTGGAAATCGATCAGTCAACGCTTCTTCTTGCAATTTTTCCAATTTTTAGATAGGAAAATGTAATGTAACTTCGAATTTCCTACAACAGTTTCCTAACTAAAAATTGAACAAGAAGAAGAGTGAATTACAATACAAGAATCCAGCTACACTTATCTGATTTTGACATGTTTGGGCCAAAAAGTTGCTGCAAAGTGAACTATATCGTCTAACCATTGTTTTCTCTGTCGAACAACTTTTCTCTTTCTAGCGTCAGTCCATAATCCTGTTTGTCCATCGGCCATTCTTCAGACGCATTAATTTCTTTCTTTTTTTGTTTGTTTGACCTAGCTGTCTTTTACGAGACACCCATATTGTCAGATACCTTTTTTATATCAGAGACATTTTCCGTGGTAGCCTGCTTCATTTTGCGGTCATCGACCGGTTTCGGGCGTTCGCCCAGCTTCAGGATGCGTTTTTCAGGACAGGTGAAAACACAGTCTGAAAAACGCATCCTGAAGATGGGCGAACTCCCGAAACCGGTCGATAACCACAAAATGAAGCAGGCTACCAAGGAAAATGTCTCTGATGGCTTTCCAGCTCTGCGGAACCAACCACCACAACAACCTTTGTATACTTTGAAATCCTATACGTTCGATCCGTTCATTAAATTTTATAATTTTACTCTCCTCTAAAAATGTGTGAAGTGCTTTATAATAGGCCAGATTTCTTGAATTTATTAAGTCAGGGAGGCTGTGAAATTTTTTAAATAATTAGCTATTCTGTCTAAACGAGTCCATAACTTTTACAAGACATTATTACTCTGTGCTCTCCACAGTGTCTAGAACATTGCAATTATTACAATGCTCTAAATTTACCATTTTAAATATGTTTCAAATTTCTGTTTACTAACGCATGCCCTGTTCTTAACCTTGTCAGCTTTATTATTTGATTTCTGCTCAGCCCAGACTACTTCATACAGTGGATTCCTGCTCGTACAATTGTTGCCATTCCTGAGCGCTCTTCCTTTTAATAAAAAGACGCTTTAATTGATCTAACTACTTCTACTTGGTCAATTTCACCGTTTTTAAAATATCGTGCACTCATAATTGAATTCCTTTCCTAGTCTCTCCTACTGACTCCCAACATACTTCATTTTATTGCCATCTGAGTTGTCGGCAATCTTTATACGTTGTTCTTAGTCAGTGTCAATGTTTCAACTACACATCCTTCATTATACATTCTTAAAGTACTTGGACCTTTCCGTTTTGTACTTACTTTTTTGTTTCATAACAATTGTAAGGGCCCAGTATTTTGTCTTAGTAAAATATTTCAAATTTCTATATTTTATCTCCTCTCGAAACTTATCAATTGTCCTAAGTATAGAGTATCTGTTACCCACTTAGGTTGCATATTATTTAATATTATGTTTTGGCGCTAATGACCTTGGCAGTCGATCAGCTGTGCATAGTGCAACCTGTCTAAGTTTTATTATCATATTCTCCAGCATATTAGCAATTAGTTCGAAGTCATCAGCAAATCTAAGATAAGTCACCTTTTACCATTAATATTTGAAGTAACCTCCCAAATACTTGCTCAGAAATATGATTCGTAAACCACAATGGTTGATCATCCAACTTGCTAAGATAAATAAGAATTAAAAAAAAAGTGCAAACAAATAGAAAAATTATATTAATAATAAATATTATGTAAAAAAATTGTAAAATTTATTGTGTTGAAAATAAAACATTATAATATGTATTATAAATATATATGTACTAATAAAAACATAAGGAGAAAGGAGAATTGCAGAAATAAGAATCCTATATGAGATGTTGTACTCCTTTTAAAAAGCGTTTATGGTATCCATTAGTGGACTGCAATATATTTGGACGTGAGTAATGTGTGTGTGTGTGTGTGTGTGTGTATGTATGCTATAAAGAAAGCAAGCAAAGAATATGAAGGTACCTTGGACCGCTATTACGTACATTAGTTGCACGATTACCGACTTATATCTATCTAAAGAGACGTTCCCAGTTATTTCCTTCCCTCTTGCTCCCCTAATTCCTACAGTTTCAAGATTATTGTAGTCCAGGTTTCAAGTTAAGAATGATGACTACAATAAACTGGTACACACCTTTTAGATATAAATTTCCTACATCATCTCTTTAATGATCTTCTTTACACCTCTTTTGACTAATATTAATGAATGTATAAATAATGCTAAAGAAATAATAATACTTCATTTTACTTTCTCTTACTCCTGATCATTTATTGTATCAGATTAGATTAGATTTCGTTGGAGAATAAGTGCAACCTGAAAGATCTACTGTGCTCCTCGGAGCCTTATCAGTGCATTGCTGGTGAATTGTAATTGGTGATGTTGTGTTTGTAGTTTGTAGTGGCTTGAGCGGTGTTGTATAAGGGCTTGTATGTATATATGTTTAAGAGAGAAGTAATAAGAATAATTAAGGAAAACACTGGTAGATTAAATTAAATATATTCTTTAAGGATATTTAAATACTATTCAATAACACAGCAATATTAATTAATTTACTGAATTTACTTTGGAATAAACTCTTATGTTATAACTTAAAACTGGCACAGTCCTGGTACAACAAAACACTCTTAATAAAATGATCTAGAACAAAGGCGAATCACTATCACTGGTATGAGTTTAAGAGTGCGATTCCTGAAGCAAGTGTTCTGGCTTTGAAAGCAGAATGCCGACTGTTCGAAAGAATGCCCTGCTCTAGCGGGCGATTTTCTCTTACAAAAGAGTTGGCCTAACGGATACTTGTGCCTTTGTTTCTTTAATTGCATGGATCTTATATTACAGTATACCTGGCTCTATCCCCATCACTAAATGCACTATTTGAACTATCTAATTTTCACAAAACTCTTATTTTTCCATTTCGTTGTTCCACTACACTGGCCCCCAGGCAGTGAATGATCTCTCGTTACAGACAACATCGCCATTCAACCAACAGGCGAGCTGTAGCGTCTCCTAGGAGTAAATAATCTCCTCTGCGTTGGCCAAAGCATCACGATTTAGGACCATTCTTTTAGAGCAATTACTAATTTATTTATTTATTTTTTATACTCAGAATGTTCAGCCGATAATTCACTAAAACATGACACAGAACCTTCTCGGGTCCATTAACTTTTTACATAAAAAAAATATGAATTAAATTAAAAGCTACTCAAAAAAAGCTAAAAGTTGTTTGAATGGTCAAAACTACGAGGGTCATTCAATAAGTAACGGAGGCAAATCGCTGTAGCTCAGAAACGGTTTGTTTAATCAATACAATAATTTCAGTGCTTAATGTTGGCATCCTTGTACTTAGTTTCTCATTAGCTGTTCGAGAGTATTTGGCTAAGCATAACCTCAAATGTATTCAGTTAAAAATGGCGAGTTCGCTTGAGCATTGCATCTTGGAAGAACAACGCTCAGTGATTAGATTTTTAGTTGCTGAGCGTATTAAAGGTAGTTAAATCCATGAAAGAATGTTGAATATGTGAAACGGGAATAATTGTTTGAACCGTTCGAACGTTTACTTGTGGGTAGAACAGTTTAAAACTGGCCGTGTAAGTGTCTGTGACGAGCAACGAAGTGGGCACTGGATGAAGTTGCAAGTTCCTCCCTCGAATCTCGCAAGCGAGACAGCAGGCGTAATTACTTTTGTACTGATAGCTGAAGATTATTCAGAACAAGCTGCAGTACAAGAAAACTTGTGGGAGATGGGTTCCAAGATAGCTTATGGACGCCCAAAAAGAAACTTAGTTTCAGATCAGTCAACAGTTGGAAGAACGATGTTTAATTGAAGAAGTTCAAAATCAGGTGCAAAAGTGGCTACGTGATCAACCAAAGAATTTTATGCCAGAAGCACACACAAATTAGAAGAACGATGGGACAAGTGTATAAACGTTGCTGGGGACTATGTTGAAAAGTAGAACAGAGTTTTATATTGATTAAATTATTTTTTATTTTACTTTTTTATTTGTTAATTTGCAACTGTATTGCATACATTAAGCAAAAGTTTACACAGTAAAAAAGAAGAAGTAATTGAAACTCCGAGCATAGCTCAGTGTCGCAACCAGAATGCATGATGAAAGACACCAGCCAGCACTGGTACTTTCTAGACTCTATTGAGAGTTGTCGGCAATTAAATCGCATGGCCAGCGTCTTTTTAGGCGACGTGGTGGGTTATCGGGATGAGTGCTTGTGGATAAGGATTGTGCAATGGGATTTGGGTGTGCGGAGAGTCTATCGTGGAATCTTAGGAAACGGGTCTGGATTAATTCATTTACATATGGGATATTTAGATCATGGTGTAGGATGCGGTTAGAAACGAAGAAAGGAGCATTAACAATACGACGAAGGACTTTGGATTGAAATGATTGTATGAGCTACATATTGGATGGTTTAGTGGAGCCCCACAGTTCTGCTCCATATGACCAGATAGGTCTTAATACAGTTTTGTAGAGTGTTAGTTTCTTGTGAGTACTCAAAGTAGATTTAGGTCCAAATAGTCTTCCTAGTAATCCATAACGTCTATTAAGTTCTTTTCTTTTGAGTCAAGTATGAGGATTCCAAGTTAAGCGTCGATCAAGGTGAAGCCCTAGATATCGAATCTGTTTAGAAGTGGGTAAGTTAGCGTTATTTATAGTAAGTGGAGAGTAGTTCTTGTCTTCTTAGTGTGAATGTAACTTGTGTGCATTTATTGGCGTTCAACTTAATTCTCCATATTCTGCACCAAGCTTCTATGAGCTCAAGGTGTTCTTGTACTGCATTTGAGACCTGTGTAGGATTGGAGTGAGAGGATAATATAGCGGTATCATCGGCATAGGTAGTAATTCGGGTTTGAGGATGAGTAGGAATGTCAGCTGTATAGATGGTGTAAAGGATTGGTCCGAGTATGCTACCTTGCGGAACTCCAGCGCAAATCGCGTGAAGATTGGAGACCTCAGCGCCACATCGCACTCTGAAGCAGCGATTGGCGAGATAGGATTGTAGGAGTAGGTAGAAAGGAGTAGGAAGGAATTTTTTGAGTTTATAGAGTAGTCCTGGATGCCATACTCTGTCAAATGCCTGAGCAACATCAAGAAAGACACCCAGGCAATACTCTTTGTTTTCTAGAGCCGCAGAACATAATATCCACGACACTGAATGACTGTTGGATAGTGGAGTGGCAAGTGAGGAATCCAAATTGGTGAGAAGGAATAACATTATGTTTTTCTAGGAGTGGGATTAGTTTCTTGAGGAGTAATTTCTCTAATATCTTGGAAAGGATTGGAAGTAGACTAATGGGTCTATAGGAGGTTTTGTATTGATTAAGTTTTGTATTGATTAAATAAATCGTTTTTAAGCTACAGCGATTTGTCTCGTTACTTATTGAATGACCTTCGTTATTCCACATGAATTACTTTGTACTTATCTCACGAGTAATAGAAAAGATTGGTAAAGCGAGAAAATCAATAAAATCAACGTTTACCGCGTTGAACCAACTGGATTTAATTGAACATTAAATAAATTAAATAACATCAATGGTTTGTTTCGAAAAGAATAATGACCAATAAAAAAATGTCTTTTTTCGACAAATAGATAATTACTGTATAATCCTAAACGTAATATTAGGATTTACCATTTTTATTATTAGAAAAAAAAGTGATTTACTTAAATACTGGCACATGAAATGCAAATTTGATTAAAATAATAGTTTCAGAAAGATGTTGAAGAAATATGTTGCAGAGAAAAAAAAAAGTGTGAATTTGTTCATATGTATACATGATATTAAGTTGACTTATCAACAACCCTAGTTGGTCTCATACAAGTACCAAATATTCTGCTTGATAACCTCATATCTTTTTTGTTTTGTTTAGCCTATTAGAGTTAGAAATTGTTTGTGTAGAAGGAGGATAATTAAAACACGATTAGGAACGCTTAGAATAGCCGACCCTACCGCAGATACCCGCGCGCACACACACACACACACACACAAACAAAACAAACGGAACAAAAGAGAAAAAAATTATATACTCATCATAGTTGTTGTGGGTGAACTGAACTAAAATAATTGAAGAAAAAAAAATAGAAGAAGATAGTGAGAGAGTGAAAAGAAGAAATGAAGATAACTACTATGATCAAGGAAAGAGAAGGCACCCAAACGGACAGAAAGCAATTATATGACAATTAAGGGGGTTGTTAACTCAACTGGCCCTCTTTATGATTTCATTTGGAGTAGAATATTACACTCATTTTGTTATGCCATTCTTTTTAAAAATGTGTATCTCTTGCAAAATTATGATTAATTATATTTTAATTTCAATATGGGGGATAAATATTATATCAGTGAAAATACGGCTGAACTGTTATTATAATAAATTATTTGTAAATAATTAATGTTTTGCAAAATGATAGGACCGCTGAAAAAGTTTATCGCCACAGATTAATAAATAGTTTTCAAAATTTCTTGTAACGATGAATTAAAATAATTAATACTAGGTAAAATAGTTATGTCAACTTGAAACAGTTATCTTAACCTAAATAATAAGGTAGTGGGAGACAAGTAGTAGACGTGATTACATTGTAGTCCAGAAAAGAGCGCCAACTAATTGAACTAATCCGATATAATATTTGAAATTCAACGCCACAAATTTCCTAGAAATACCGATTTTTTTTCTTTTATTTAG
>JAAEAF010005217.1:89549-144975 GCA_011037195.1 Triatoma infestans
GTATAACACCCGGGCTCCCCCTCCAGAGCTCTTCATGCTTACTGCGGACCACTCTCTAATCGCTGCACGAATTGCTCCGCCAGTTATCCCCAGGACCAAGAGGGTATTAGGATGGAGGAAAAGTTGGATTTCGTTGGAGTATGAGACGAATGGAATGTTGAAGTCAATATGTATAGTTTTATTGGAGACCCTAATAAGGCGCGTCGACGATGCGACGTAGCATCTTAGATTGGAGGGTTTGGATTTCTGTTAATATTGTTTCGTTTTGCAGTTCCATAAAGTTCTAGTACTTGATTCCAGACTGGTGCGAGCAATGCGATATAAATTCGTCTTTTATTTTGTAGCGTCAGTTTGGAGCGTTTGTCAACGCAAGTCTTGCAAGTAGTCTGTAACGTTGGTTAAAGCACGTCCGTTTGAGCCTAGTATAGGGGTTCCAAGTCATTCGTTTGTCTAGTAAAGTCCAAGGTAACGAACATGGTCTGCAACTGGTATTAGGTTGTTGTACAAGTTGACTGGAGATCTTCAGGGTGAATACTATAAATTTAGATTTATTTGTACTGATTTTTATTTTCCATTTTCGTAGAATTATCTAAAATAATCTTTTGGAAACATGTACTAGGTTTTTATTTGTGCGATTAGCAGCCTAGTTTAAAGGAAACCCGTTTCAGTCGTTTCCGGGAAAATACTAAATATCTCAAAACATATTCTGTAAAGATCGCAATTTCTGTTAATAGATTTTCTTTAAATCTGTATTCTACCAATTAGTTCTAATTGTATTATATAGATGGGGTTAATCATACATTGTATTCAAATATTACTTTTAGGGATAGCTCCCAAAGAACACCTCCAAAAAATCACCTTACCCGAGAAAAAGTTTTCAAATATAAGAGGTAGATATTTAAGTATTTAGATGATATACGACATTTCAAGGAAATCATTGAAAACCTTTCTGAGAAAATTGTGAAAAACTGGAAAAACCATTCAGTTAAGTCTCTATTCTTGATGGATGGATTTTCGTCCAAAACTTCCGTAATAGAAGTGCCTAAACGGAAACCAGGTCCCGAAATTTCCATTTTTTGAGATATTCTGTTCTCTTTCTCGCTCTCGCTAACCCCCCCCCCACCATTTCTAGATCATTCGATAGAAATATTTATTTCTTATTCAAGATAATCTCAAATCATATATTTCCGGTTTATATTCAATTTCGAAAATTTAACCGGATCATAATACTCCACAATACTAGGAGTAGGAGAAAGTAAAAAGATGGCTTTCGAGAGAATTCCTAAGTGATGTTTAGTAAAACCGAAATTCAGGTTGGATTCTTATCTAGAGTATAGTAGTGCACTGCGACCTGAAAGATATACTGTACCCTCAGTGCATTCGCAGCTGCAGTTGTTGTCCTCCGAACAGTTTTCTCTAGTTGCAGACAACACTGTCCATCACCGGATACTTCAACAACTAGAGACATTTTGGTGAAGGCTTGTGGCAAACCATCGCCCACCCTGCGCGGTGCAATCAGCCTCTGGTTCTCCAGGTTGGGGATTCCCTCCCCAAACCCATCCTGATCTTTTCCCCTTGCAAGGTTGCCTGCAAGTTACCTGGGTTACTGAAACGCCTGTGCTTGAGGCAATGGACAGGAATCAGTAGATGGACATTAGATCCATCAGGCATGCGATCAGTCACGCTAGCTCGTTAGAGTTGAAATACTGAACTACGGGCGCAAGCTACTTTCCGAGCCAATTGCTTGCAATTGAGGTAGGATTCGTAGTGGCCGTGGTTTAACCAATAACTCCAATGAACGAGGGTCATGAGTTGAGCGGGGAGGAGACTCGCAATGTAAAATTAACCCCGGAGCCAGCCTGCTGGGTGTGCGCGGTTCACCAAAGCCTGCTAGAGAGTGCCTTCTCTAGCTTCTGGTAGTGGAGTGTGACCACTCTGCACGCTGGTTGAGCGTATCTCAATCTGCCCTTAAATGGGTCAAACGGAGGAATGCTTCGGCACTTCTGCTATGGTCGGGTATTGCACTAAAAGTCCCTTCCATGGTGGTGACATCCCCTTGTTAAACGATCCCGTTGCTTGCTTGAAACGAGGACCGGTAAACCCAAACAGTTAGGTACGGTCTAGAACGATGCCCCGAAGTACCATGAGGAAAAGGGGTATACCGGAAGAATGTCCATCACTGGACAGTGTGCTGTAGAAGTTTCTAGGAAAGGAAAATCTAAGAGCAGCACTGCTGGACACGAACCCAGGACCTCCGCGTGGGAATTTAGCAATATATTTAATGTTCCTTAATGTGGTACAGCTTAATGCAGTTCCTTAACGTGTGTGACACATTAAAACGGAAGATTAGTGGAAAGCTTCTGTTCCAATCAATCAAAATTAATTTTTCCATGGACTGTTTCAAATAAAAGTAATAAAAGTTTACATAACGCAGTCAATATTAACGTAGTTTATAAAATTTTATAATGTAGTTTACAGAAGACTGTAGTGGCTGTCGTAGAAAAATTGCTTTGGTTGATTCATTTGGGATCATCCAACATAATAAAGTGGGCTCTCACGGAAAATATTTCTGGTGTTTTGGAGTAAATCATGAAAAACTGATAAGAAATCATTTCAGTAATATCGTACTCTTTCGTTCGTATTATGGAAAACTAGGAGTCCAATCATTGCGATACCAAACAAAATATCAAGCTTGTTCTTTTGAGACTTTTCCTAAAATGTTTTCCAATTACAGTAATAAACATATAATATATAATAATAATATGAACATAAAACATATATTATATATATAAAATTATATATATAATGCTGGATTTAAATTATAATGTAATTTTTTAATTGTAATCTTTTTGTAACTATTTGGACTGTAAAATCTATTTTCTACTTATATTATTGATTTTTATTTACTGTAAAAAGTAGAATGAATTATTGACAAAACATATTACGAAATATTTGCTGTAATCCACCAAACACAGTTCACCTGATGAAAACCCACTTCCGTTACAATTTATTATATATAAACCACACAATTGATTATCACTTAAACTTGGAAGTTATCCAGGTTAGTAACTTTTCTGCATGGCTACGTAATTTCAGCACCGCTTCATCATCTATTACTTATATAAATGTAATAAAATATTATTGAATTAGATAATTTTCATTCATTTCTCATTCAGTGCTGTTTAATATCTTATTTCTCACATGTAATTAAATATTTTTGTGGCTTTTTCCGTATTTTGTTAAATATCAAATTGATGGAAGAAAACTTCTCAAAGTGGGAAAAACATTTAATGACGTAAAAAGAATATAAAATATGAGACAGTTATAGAGAAAAAAATATAATAAATTTAATTAAATGAATGTTTTTTTTTTTACTTTCTTTTATTGCTTTCTCTCTTGTAATAAAGATAAGAATTGCAATCATGTCGAATTTTCGTATATCAAGTTTTCGCCGTAAATATAGCCGCCTGAGTCCGAAAAAGAGGTTTTTTTTAATGTGATCTATGTGCGTACCTTTCTGCATAACTAAAAAACGGAGAATCGCAGAAAGTTCAAACTTGAAATTTCGTTTAAGTTCCACCAGTCAACATGACAATAATGTTTCCGACGAAGTCCGTCAATCGGAAATATCACTTTACCGAATGGATTTTTCAGTATTTTTGGGATTTTCTCGAAAACAAGTTCAAACGATTTTCTTTAAACTTAATATTAACTACACATAGAAAGAGCTACAACTTTTATTTAATACATTTCTCTGGAAAAATTCATTTATGCGGGGTTTTGGTTGAAGTGTGAGGTTATGCTTTTCTCTAGAGTACTGTTTTACTTATTTATTGTACGATTCTAAGATTGTAACAGGAAGTACTTACTTCCGATGTTAAATTTTCGAAATTCAAAATTTAATGAAAATAAAGGTTTTAAGGGTTCATGAAAAAAACGGTCGTGTGATTTACACACAGAAAGTTTGCGATAATGAAGGATAATATTATAATAAAATGTCACGAATAACAACATTAAATTCTAATGAGAAAGATGAATCTGGTGCGCTGCTAGAATCGAATAAGAAGATATTCGATTCTATCTTGTCAGCAGGATTTCTTTAAAATATAATTATTTAAATATATATATATCTACAATTTAATTTTAAATAAATGTAAAAAAACAAACTTTTTATTCAAAAAAAACGGAAGTAAAATTGATTATGTGTTGTATAGGCAGGAAAGAAAGCCAGAGGATTGGAGCAACGCCATACTTTGCCCAATTTATAAAAAATGAGTGATAGGAAGCTCTAGGAAAAGTACCGTGGCATTGCGCTGCTATCGGTGGTTTACAAAATACTATCCATAGCAAACACTCGAAGGCTGAAACATGGGCTGAAGGGGTTGTCAGAGATTACTAGTGCAGTTTCAGGCCTGGAGGCCTGGAAGATCCACAATGGATCTCATTTTCTCACCAGCGCAACTGTTAGAGAAGACCTATGAACATAATGTGCACCTGCATCATTTTTTTATAGATTTCAAGCAGGCTTACGATACGGTAAGAAGGGACACAGTGGCAAAGGACAGGAGGGTGCTTGGAGTACCTGAAAAGCTAGTTCAACTTGCTAAGATGATCTGGAACAATACGAGATATCAGGTAAAGATTGGCATCTCTCTGTCTGATGAGTTCCAGGTTACAGATGGTTTGAGACAGGAAGACTCATTGTCGCCCATCCTATTTAATCTAGCTCTCGAAAAAGCGGTAAGAGCCATCCGAACAAACAAGGGCGGAACAATATACAACAGGATGACGCAACATATGGCATACACGGACGACGTGATTCTCACAGCGCGCACGTTACCCTCCTTATCCGGCGCACTTCAGGAGCTGGAAACAGCAGCGGCATATACTGGCCTGAATAATAATGAAAACATGAGTGAAAATATATGTGATGATTTCAAGAACTCAGGGAAGTATGGAAAACAGAGTGCATATTAATGGGCACAATTTCCGACGCTGCAAAAGTTTCAAATACTTGGGAGCTTTAGTAATGGAGGAGAATGATGTAATCAAAGCAAGGATAGCAGCAGGCAATAGATGCCTTTTTGCTTAAAATAGAGTACTAAGTTTCAGATTATTCTCTCGTGCAGCTAAGATTGTCGTTTACAAGACGATAGTTAGATCCGTCTTCGCTTATGGAAGTGAAAGCTGAGTATTGGCTAGAAGGAGTGAGATGATCCTGGGGGTCTGGGAAAGGAAAGCACTGAGAAAGGTTTTTGGCCCGGTCAATGAAAACGGAAACTGGAGAATTCGTAATAATACGGAGCTTTCCGAGTTATTCGGGGAACCCAGTTTACTGGCCTTCATGAAGAAAGGAAGACTGCGATGGCTTGGTCATGTGCAGAGAATGCCAGAAGCCAGACTACCCAAAACGATGATGGCAGGAAGACGAGGCTAAGCTGGCTGGATGATGAGAGGACGACCTCAGGAAGCTGGGTATAAGAGAATAGAAAAGAAAAGCCGAAAATCGACAAGATTGGCAAAATCTTTTTGGAGGAGGCCCAGGCCCAACTAGGGCTGTAGCGCCATTTAGGTAGTAGTATGTGTGATATATAGGTCAAATGGTGGATACAGATTACAAACAAATCTGAAATATACGCTGGCGAATGGGGCAGCTACTTTATTCTTTTTACCAATCCAAATTAGATTTCATAATAGCCGCCTATTTATTGTAATTATTATACAAATGTAATTAGTGCCCCATATTTCTGTCGATGCATGCTGGGTTTCCCAATCGCAATGCGCGACAACACGCTCGTCTTCCAACACATACTTCATAAGATTTGTCGGCAATTCCACTTATCATGACAACTTGACCATTTGACCATTTGATCTCTTGTTACAACTTGCACATTGTATATTTATTAAGAAACTAAACTAGCTAAGCACCCAGTACGAATTTCTTATAATACACAACATATGAAACGTATGAACGATGTTTTTAAAAATTTTCTTATCTTCTTCTTCTTTCTATGATCTTTCACCCCACTCCTTGTTTTTATGCAATCCGCCCCCCTCCAATTTCACCACCTTAAGCTACTAAGATCTTCCTGAACATTCTAGCGTCTACCAACGGACAGTATCGCCCAATATGGAAATCACTGGTCTAAAACTTCAAACACGAAGAAACCTTTTTTATCAGAGATATTTTCCAACTCTGCGGACCCAATTACAACATATATTTTTATCTACAACTTAACAAATTTTCTTGTAATCTGGAATTTATTTCAATTTTTTTTCTAGGAAATAAAACACCAAGTAAAAATTATTTGAATCTTTTGATGATTAATAATATTTGTAAATTTGAATATTTTCGTATGTGTTAATTCATTCCACTGAATTTTGTAAGATTGAGCAGCCATTCAATGTTGAATAATGAAACTGTTTAAACTTCTAGTAAACTTTAATTGGCCAATTTACTAGTGCAGTGGGGACAAAAATAAAATAATATAAAACCTGTATAGTTTACCAGAGGAGAGAATTTTATCTTATTTTTTTTTACATTAAGCACTGCAAAGTACGTGTTGTTAAGCTAAATGATGTGAGACTAGTCTAAAAATAAAGATATCTCCTGTCTTGTTTTCCCTTAAGAGGTGGTAAAGATTGATTCAATTTAAATCATACCATGTTGTTATTGCTGTAAGAGGGAGTGAATAAAAAGAAAAAAATATATTAACCTCACCAGCTGGACAAAATATCTGCTTACTCCCCCCCACCAACCACTGCACCAAATTACACATAACTATTCATATAATTTAAAAATATAATAACTTAATTGAGGGAATTACTTATAAAGCCGGCTGCTCTCTACCTTCCAAATTTATTTTTATTTTTTTACAAATTATGTATGAGATTAAACACGAATACACGACCAACCTGGGACCTCATTTTTAAACTGTGTTCTACTTTATAAGAATAATATCGTATTTTTAAATTACTTTCATTTAGTTATTTCTTTGTTAATAATAATAATAATAACAAAAGAATTAAAGAATAATAAAGACATTTTTCTTAAATATTTTAAAAACAGTTATTTAATAGTTATCCTTAATTTTAGCCATACTTTAATGTTTGTCACTAATATTTTAGGGATTCACAAAGAAATATTAATTGTTTGCTGATGGCAAGAATCACAACAAAAGTAAAAGATTTTTTTAAGACAATAATTTTCTGTAGGGACGGACCACCCCAAGCCCTGTGGTCCATCCAAAGAAAGTCCCTCTGACCCTATAATAGCTATCCCAAAGTTTGGAGCCTTCTCAGTGCACTGCTGGCCTCGGGCGGTGTACTCTCGTTACACAAAACATGTCCATCACCGGACTGTGAGCTGTCAAAGGCTCCTAGGAAGAAAAAAAATCTAAAGGCAGCAATGCTGGACTCGAACCTGGGACCTCTACGTTGCTAATCTAGCGCGCTACTACTGAGCTAATCCCTTCCCTTTATTTTAGCCAGTTACTTTTTAGAAAAGTCATCTTGTCTGTTTCATCTGTTTTAAATCGATTCGTCAATTTCATTTTCATAGCATTTTTTTTAGTCAAATAAAACATATCGTCCGGTATTTTATCCGCCGTAGCATGCATATTTGTTTTGTTCCTGACCAATGTCGGATTTTCATCCATCTTCAGAGCAAATTCACCACGTTCGTGTAGATACAACCAACAAATGTAAGTCTACAAAAACTTTTTTTAATTAAATTAATCCTCCTTTTCCACTAATTAAACCTTTTTCTTATTTTTTTTTTTAGACCCTTAAATGGTGCCTTAGTCAAGGGTGGTTTAAATAGCAAGTTTACGATAAACCAAATTTGGTCTTTCAATGACCATATAATTGATAGACTGGCCTTAAAAGATTTTATTCTATTCGAAAAAAGATTTAATTTGAATAAAATAAAAAAAAATGTTACTTAGGCAATTTATCTTAAATTTATTAGCCTTAATTTATTTCGTATATTAATTATGCCATTAAGCTTTCCATAAATGATCGATTACCTATCAATGCATCATTTTATATTGTTTCTGCATATTCTTGTTGTTACCAATATTATGGCCAAAATACTTACCACTTTTAGCTTGTACGCATTTGTATGCCAAAAAAAACTGAAATTACATTCTTTATTTAGATTATTTTTGAGATTTTATCGGTCAAAGTACGCTCGTAGCAAGCATGCATTTTTATATAGAAGCATGCTTTGCTTGACATAATCACACAGATATTTTACAATACTATTCAAAAAATTCTTATTGATATAAATCTGCATCAAACTTTAGATATTTTTATTTTAATTTCATTGTATACAGTTTAAAAAAAAACTACGAGCTAAAATAGAAATATAGATTTTCTTTATTTAAATAAAATATTTAACTTAAAATAATGAGTGAAGTGGCATAGAGTATAAAATGAGAGAAAGGACGATTCCTTCATTTTTATTTGTCCTTTCTACTACAGCAAAAAGCATAAGAAGAGGGCGTGACAGTCAGTGGTAGTGTTTTGTTAAGGGGCCAGCTGTTTGAGAGAAAATGCTGACATGCTCTCTTTTCTTAGTGTAGAGAGAGAGAAAAATAGATACAGAGGGAGTAAGAGTCAAGAAAAGTTTTCCCATCACACTAGTGAGAAACTCTGTACACTAGTTTGTACGTCCCTCGGTCGCTCGCTACTTCACTAATATCTGTTCTCATTTTCTAGCTTTAAATCCAGTTATAACATTATTTTTCCATAAATCATAAAAGATCATTCTGTTTACTTACCTATTTTACTAAATAAAAGTGTTATTTTTATTATTTGATATCTTAAGAGATAGTTATCTTTAGCAGCGAACAAACTTCTTTTCGATTGTTATTTAAAAAGATTAACATAAATAATGTGCTATATTTTATACTTTCTAAGCTCTTCAATTTTATATTCTTGAAAATAATAAGAATTGAAAAACTTTTTCACCGTTATAACAAAATTCAGCTATTTAGAAAATTTACGATTAGGTACTTCCTGAAAGAGAGTGCGTTAATTTTTGAATAAATTTGTGCATATAACTACTACTGTTGATAGATTGAATACTTATTTGTGTCCGCAAAAGTGGTTATTATCTGAGAGTGTCCTTGAGTCAAAAGCTTTTTTTTTTTTTTTTCTTTTTTTTCTGATCTTTTTTTTCTGACAACGTAAACTAGACAATATTAATTAACAAAAATTGACACATTGCTCTCTCTAAACATGTTCTGACATTTAATTATGCCATCGATTTTAATATAACCCTTCCATTTTTAATCACTTACCATTCCAACCATTCAAAACATCTTCTATCCGAATCCTTACAAAAATTCACCTCTATCCGAACTCTGTCAATTTTAAAAAAAGATCTTGAAATCATTTTATCTTCTTTAACTTATAATAATATTTTTCTAACGCTAAACCAAGACATTCGCCAGTAATTTGTTCTTCTAAATTTTGAAATTGCCGCATCTCATTATAAACATTTTTCTTATGCTTCACACGTTTTAACAGTTTTTTTTTTTTATTTAAATTTTTAAAAATATTCTCCCATCATTTGAATCTCAAACGTTCTTTTCTTCATTACAATACTTTATAATAATGTACCTTTTCACCAATAAATTTTTGCAGAGCTCCCTGAAGAAGGGCACTAATAGTGCTCGAAACGTAGAAAAAAACAAACTCCTCTGGCCATTGCCATAAAAATAATTCATTCCAAATCTATTTGTTTTTACAATTTTATTATTGTAACAGCTAGAGAAAGAACACAAGACCGACCGAGAGAAAACAGAGTCTCTCTGGTACTCTCTATCAGCTGCCATTGCCAATGCTTAAGTCAGAGACTAGCAGAGAGGATCTAGAGTACCAGAGAGAGTCTGTTTTCTCTCGGTCGGGCTTGTGTTTTCTCTCTTGCCGTTACAATTATTTTCATTTTCAACATTCTTACGTCTAAAATATTCTTACAAATAAAACAATAAGTCTTTAATGCTATTTATTGTATTTTATTCTTGTTTCTTATCTCTATAAGATTAGGTAACATAAATTAAAAGGGTTCTGTCTTTCTTTTTCTGTGATATTATCATGTAAAAGATAAAAAATATTATAGGATTGTGTAACATTAAAATTAGAAATCTTACTTTCAAGATTGGAATATATGTACCATTTCGAGATGTCCTATATATTCTTTATATTCCTATATATAGGAATATATCTATCAATTGAGATGGTATCAAATGTAGACCAAATAACTAAAAAAAAAATCAAGAAAAATGAAGCATGATCAATAAAGATGATATCTACTTAATGACGGTTCATCTTATCATAAAAAAAAAAAAAGTTCAGTCAAAATCCCTTAACCGAAAGTGAAAAATTTCACAGTGAAAAGTTACGTGCTATCTGAATTCCGAAAGTGAATATTATCTAAATGATTTTCATTTTTGTTTTTTGTATGATTTTTTTGGAAAATGGATTTCTTTAAATTTAGCCAGACAAGTAATACATATACTTATAAGTCTATTAATTTTATTGGAAACATTGATCAATGTTCGATCAATTGGGATATTGATGTTAGGAAGTTTTATGTAAACAATAATAAGGGAAATCAAACAGTTATTGCAATTTTTTTATTTTTTTTTTTATTTTTTCTTTAATTAGGTATTGATCTGAGAAAATTTTAACAAAATTACATCTATTCTGTAATATTATTGAATTTTTATTACATTTATTAACAATAATTATATATTAAAACAAATATTTAAATATTAATTATTCTTAAATCATCATATAATTTCTTCATTTTTTTTTTTTAATTTTTTATTTTATTTTATTGAATTAATTTGCTTGCTTGATCTGTTAATACTGGAGAACTTGCGGAATACGTCCAAGCTCCTTCTTTTTTTTTTGCTTTTACCTGCCATACCTAGTTTTGGCATCATGTTGTTGAAACTTTCTCTATAATGGCTCTAGATTAATGCATTTCAATGGCTGCTGGTTAATTGCAGTTGAGAAATTATAACCACATTATATAATTCTGAAGATTTCATCTACTTTCATTCTCAGTGGATCCATTGAAAATCTGAAAACAAAAGATCATAAATTATTAAATAATTTTTTTTATTTAGTTATAATAATTTATTTTTAATATGGTAAAAATCTTATGCAATTAATAAAGCTGTTTATTGAATTAAACTACAAGTAACATGTACAAGATCTTACTCCTTTCTCTTACTAAAATCATTTATAAATGAGAAACATCTTCTTCAAAGTAATAATTTGTAAATTAATGTTTAGTTGTCTTCAATGGTGTACCAATGAGAGAAGCTGAATAAAGGAACTTCTATGTAACTTCTTTGAAAGAAGCGTGTCCCTCCAGTTCTCCCCAGAACCATTCAAAAATCAATTTTCTCATAATTATAAACATATTTCTCTGTAGTTGTAATTAATAAATCAAGTTTAATGAATCCTGATGGCCTCTTTATCGCAGAAAATTAAAAAAATACTGTTCAATAAAATTACAGCTTCCAGTCAATTATAAGAAATGTTAGTAACGTATAAAAAACTGAAATGGCCCTTTAGAGGAAAGCATAACCGGTCTCTATTTGTATACGAAATTTAAGCAAAGCTGTCTGTGTGGAGTAGATTGTAGCAAACTGAAAAAAATAAAACGATTCAGTAAAATCATATTTATGATCAACCGCCTTTTCCTCAAACTCAAATTTTGGCAACACATTCAATTCTAAGTGATTTGATATAGATGATAGAATGGTTCATGAAACTAAAATAATACTTTAGAAGAAAATATTACTCCACTTTAACCTCAAAAACCCCCTTGAATCCCTCAGTTTGGAGTCATTTTCAAGTAAACTGCAAAACTGAAAAATCCATTCTGTTAAGTAGTTAATTTCGGTTGAGGAATTTTGAGAGAGACAACTTACTTTTGGAGCCTATTGTGATAAGCAGAAATCATATTCTAAATAGCGCATTTTCAGAGATCTCAAACAAAGTATTTTTCCGTTGAAAACTTAGTATCTTTTTTTTTTTTAATTTAAGGCGCGTCAACATCTATGATCATTAGCGCCCGGAGCCTTCTTAGTGCACTGCCGGCCTCCGGACAGTGTTCTCTCGCTACAGACAACACTGCCCATCACCGAACAAGGAACTGTAGAGGCTCCTAAGAAGAAAAAAATCTAAGGGTAGCACAGGACCCGAACCCGGGATCTCCGCATGGGAGACCAACGCGCTAATCACTTAGCTAATCCCTCCCCTAAACTCAGCAGCGAAAATTTGACAAGATCACAATATTTTTTTCCTGTTACCGTTTGTAACATGTACAAGTTGGAAACCCTTGATCATATTTTATTGGAATGCAGATTATACAACCCATATAGAGAAAGGTTTCTTAGAAATTATATTTTACCATAATCCTCGTTAAGAAATAATTTATTAAATATTTTAGACATTAATAGTGCAGAAAAATGCAACCATGAATACTATTTCATTAGTGGGATTTTGAAATTAAGATCTTTTATTGTTAATGACTAGATTTGTATTTATTTCTTTATCTTAGTATCAGGTTATTTATTTACTTATTTATTTTTCTTTGATCTAAGAATGTTTTATTTATTTATTTATTTTCTATCTTTAAGTTTATCTATTGTATATCCAAACAAACCAGACTCCCTGTAATATGTAAATTTATAAATACAGAAATTTATTATTATTATTACTTCCTGTTACCAACAATAAAACAGAAAGAAAAAATTCTTTTATTGCTTTAACGCAATGTTTCATTGAGACTACAGAAAATAAAAGAAAACGCAACCATGGTGACAAGGTAGTGATGAAAACGGTAACAGAATGTCTTAAGAATGTTATAAAACTTCAAAATATCAATCTCAAGATTTTTAATGTGCAACTACATTATGTTTATGTTTTAAATGAAATAATAACTTTAAAAATTGATAAATAATTTGGAAACCTATCAAATAAACGATAGGAACGTAAATAAATGTATCAATCAGCCATAGTTGACGAACATCAGGGAAGTTCAGTATATAGGGGTTGATAATGCGGAAGGAATACAATGGTGGGGTGGTCAGTATAGCATGACGACACTGGTTTGATGAAGCTCACTAGAAGGGAGATTACGAAAATATCTCCTCCGTATATCAAGTTATTCACAACACCAATATATAAACAACATGCAGTATTTCTATTCTAAAATAATCATTTTCCTCTTTTTACTTATTCGTTTGTATATTATATTATATCTTATTGAAATATATTAGCCAGAAATTTATTAAAACAATATGAGGCGCTGAACCCCCAGGATTTCTTTTCCCCGTTTCCAATTTGTACCCCATCCTCAGACGGAAAATTGAAACTAAAGTTTCCAAGACATCTTTGTGGCCTAATCAGAAAACATTGTCCATAATAACAGGTACTCCATCTTAGTTGAATATTACCATCTCTCTTGCACCATAGATATTTTAAGTATTTATTTTTTGAACATTTTTCAAAAAAAAAAAAAAAAAAATTTAAAGAGGTTTTGGAAAGTCTTTGGGTTAGGTTTAAATTTCAACTAAAAAAGCTTTGTTGGTTTTGACAGAGGATGTTCTATAAAATTCGCCCATGTATACAATTATGACCCCTTATCACCTTTGCCAGCCCAAAAATATGGCATACGGTGCAATTTTAAAGAAAAATTATTAATTAGTTTGTATAGATGGAATATAGATCAATAGTATATTTAATTAAAAGCATAACATGCGTTCTGGATAAATTCGTCACTGATAGTGTTGGCAGAACATCTCTAAAGGCGTTGTCTGTTAATGGCAGCGGCACTAGACAAGCTTTCTAAGTATAAGTAAAAGGAAGATGGTAGATTACGGGATGTTTTGAAGATAAAATGGGTGGAGTTTTGGGTTGGTGGACCAAGTAGTTGTTGTATAGAAGACTGAGCAAGAGAGAGGTACAAATAAGAGAGAGAGAGAGAGAGAGAGAGATAGAGAACTAGTCTGAGCCAAGTTTCCCAACAGCCCTTAATGGTCTGCCATCACCTCTAAGTGCTCTCTGATTCATCCTCACTTCCTCATAGTACTATCTCTACCCTAGTTCAGTTATAATTATAATAATTGTACCTCGTTATTTCCAAAACAAACACGAGCCGCCAAAGTATCGCCACTCCAACAATGACTGAATGACTAGCTATGTCTCGCATCGCTTACCGTTACACTAAACCCAGTTTTACAAGTCTGGTTTAAAGAAGTGATTTGTATAATTGTTGAAGAGAAACTTGCTAGAAGACAGCTGTGACGATCATAATGTAAATAGTATAAGTTTAATTTACCAATAACAACTTTTACAAGGGAAATCATCCTTCAGGGAGACTTAACTTTAATTTTAAATTCTAATCACATCATAAGTGATTAATGTGGAACCAGCAAAATTTAAAATGGTCTGACCAATTAAAGAAGTTCAATATTAGTTTCACTATCTTACTTTGACAGTGAATAAGTCAAGGCCGAAAAAAGTCCCTATTGTCAACATTGGCCTGCACACTGGCCACGATTAGCTATGTAAACATTTCCCTTATAGTCCTACTGACCGAAGG
Source organism: Triatoma infestans (assembly GCA_011037195.1). Taxonomy (NCBI): domain Eukaryota; kingdom Metazoa; phylum Arthropoda; class Insecta; order Hemiptera; family Reduviidae; genus Triatoma; species Triatoma infestans. The sequence continues at coordinate 104,182 of JAAEAF010005217.1, forward strand.
ACTACATATTGTGAACTGCTCAGGCCTTTCTGACAATATATAATTTCCAATCTGCAAGACCCCTTTTTTTTTAAATAAGCAGCAATTTATTGGGCAGCGCAAAACATGATGCTTTTGTTGTCAAGCATGCAGGCGTAAAGAAAAATAAAAAGAAATGATTATGTAACGGCAAGAGGGAGACCACAAGCCCGACCGAGAGAAAACAGGCCCTCTGTGGTACTCTCTGACTTAAGCAGGCTAGACTGGGAGAACCTGTATATAAGCCAGTGAGAATCTATACATAGATCTATCTGTCAGATTCAATCATACACCGCATCGTGTCATATCTCTACTCTCACCCTTTATTCTATAAAATCATTACAAGTCCAGTATAGTTTGTGTAAACTTATAGCTATATCATAACAGTCTCTTCATATCTCGTTGAATTAATCAAACTCAATTTCTCTCCACATCAACTCCATTATAATTAGAAACGCCAGTATTTAGACTAATCTGAAGACTCTAATCTGAATAGAGTAGAGCAAATTGATAGGATGCCTACTCGCAGGATCACTAGAAGTTCCTAGACGGCTAAAGCAACAGATAGATCTTGTTTAAAACGGGAGGATGCCAAGAAACTGGCATCCTCCAATAAAAGATTCGATTGAAGGTGAAAAAAAGTGCTCTAGTCTAGGGAAGGTATAACTGGACCAACGGGCTCTACGGACTGCCTCATTCATACGACAAGGGTGAAAAAGATGGAATATGATTATGGTAATCTGTTCCTTAAGCAAAGCGTCAATCTTACGTAAAGATGTTGGCATTTCGGGAACCATGTTCTCTTCTGCAGTTTCGTCTCTCTTAAATCTATTAATCAGCTGAAAAAGGAAAAAAATGTTGTTAACCGAGCAGATATACTTTGCGGATATCAACTGTAGTAAGTCTTATTACTTCTAAATAATTATATTTGAATTTAAAGTTAACCAATATTTTGTGAGTTATATGTAATATTTAATTACTTTTACAGTATGATAGAATTACATTTTGTTTTATGTATGAAGATTAGGCAACTTCAAGTTATGATTGCAATATTTTTTTTTTTTACATATGAATTGTGAATATGAGAATTATGATATTTGTGGTTGCAAGGAGGGGGGAAAGTATACATACAATACTTTCATCCCCTAATGTTGAAGGGATTTCATAACCTTGTATACAGCAATGAGAATGTCTCATTCCACCAAAATATAAATCATTGTTAAACGTATTCAATCTTGGGACCACCCTTGGCTTTTACTCTTCCTTTTCGTTCTCTCATTTCTGTTTGTTTAGGGTGAATAAAGTGGTAACAGGGTTAAAAGGAGAGGGTGGACATAAATATAATTAGCGCTTTCAGTTCTTGACAAGCAGAATGAGTTGAAAAGAGGACTGAGAGCGGTATGGTCGGGGTAGTAAGTTAAAGTCTTCACCACTGGTTGAAACTCCTAAACATAGAAGTGACTTTACTTATATCTACTAAGTTCGCTATTCTATTTGAATGTCAGTCAAGTCACGTCTTTTAGCCTGGTCAAGGCACCCTAGTAATGTTATTCCTCTTAGTGTATAGTTTACTCTCCCCATCTCACTAGCCGACGCGATTGCTCTTTACCTCCTTCTGCCTCTTACCAACCGGAAATTAAAAGTGATAACTCACCGCCTCCGTCAAGCAATAATCAAGAGCGGTCGCCACTAGAAGCAAGCACTAGTGGCAAACACTATCCACCATCCCTTAAAAGATATTTCACAGTTTACCATAAATAAGTTAATGCTAGAGGGTATCAAAGCACTACATCTTCCGGAATTTGGTTTAACCATTGTACATTACATGGACTTACTCCACTAGTAAAATAAGTTTTAACTTACTTTTCAAAATTGTAAACCGTAATTTATTAGTAGTTGTTGTAGTAACCGTTCTTTTAGTCGTTGTTTTTTTAATTGTAATTTAAAATAACGTTAACAATTATTAATCTTCTATCGGGCATAGTGTAGATTAATCCAACCTATTCGACTTAACATTACATACCTATATGTGTTTAATTTTTCAGAAATTCTGATTTTCATTTTCTTCATATCATTAATAATTAGCTGCACTTTTGTATTTATTTATTACAAATTGAAGTACTCTAACGTGTCAGATTTTTCATTTTATAAATAAAGGATCCAATAGTAGACCGAGTTGGCTATCTCGGTTTGTACTTAGACTAACTTGGAACAGACGATTTAAACTTTTTCTAGACTGCTCCACCAACGTTCTTTACTCATAATTGGAACAAAAGGTTTTACATGTAACCCAGTCATAAAACCCCTATGGACTTACAGATACGAGGTTTAAGGTTAAACCAAGCATTGATTCCTACCGTATTTAATTCTTCCAGTCCAAAGTCTTTCGAAAAATCTTCTTACTATGTCTCCAATCTAACCAGCCACATTCATCTTAAAATTCCTTTTGTTTAGTAACTAATAACATCCCATGATAAAAAATTCCATGATTCCACATCTGCCGATCCTAACCCTCTTATTCAAAGACTGTCCTCTCTCACCATTTTGGATAATCCTCCCAAAAGATTAATACGCTGCTGGCCTCGGGACTTCCACAATAATATAATATTAAATAACAAGGGAATAAATTAAAATTACAAGGGTGTACCTCAATCGGCAGGAATCTCCCATGTTTTTTTTTCCAGAGCCATGTCAATCTCTCCTATACTCATATTATTCAAGGCACCATTTCGTTTTTCCCATCCCAAACATATACCTATCTCTCTTTCATCATCCTCATCGGAATTAAACTTTGGTCACTTCCATGATCCACTTTTTATGATAATCAAGCAATCTCTTGTAAGCCATAATCTGAATCATCAGCAAATGGAATTCAAGTAGAACTTCAGGTCTACCTGAAGATAATACTTTTTTTTATGATCTGCCGGCATAGAAATAAAAAAAAAATTGAAATATATAATAAAGAAAAGAAGAGATACGAGGATAGGCTCAATTTTGTTCAAATTATTTGTCCCAGTTCACATAGTTTTATAGGAAAATATAAATAAAACAGTTTTGAACAAATAATCAAGCCAAATAGGTCGTTTTTTTTTTTACAAATCATTAGATATATTAAAAAACAATGGTCAACAGAAATCAAAGATCAAAAAATCTACACGTTCACGACGAACTAACTAAAGTCGCTGATATGAAACTAGAAGAGACGAAAAGAATAACAAGTTCAATTTGTATTTTTCTTTTTATTTATATCTCTTTATTTTGATTTCCGCAAGAGAAAGCAAACATGCTTTGTAGGTTGCATTAAAGTTATATACATAAAAACTAGGAAAGAAAAGCCGATTATAATATGGGACACTAAAAGTTAATGAACGAGTGTAGTATATCAGTAGAAAAGCGGACACGCTATACATGTGTTCCTAATATTGGGTAAGTAAACCTCTACCCAACATGCATTCCCTTTTATTAAGATGTTTGTTTTTAATTAACTATTTCCAAAACTGTTACCATGCAGGGCAATGAGGGAACTGAAGAAGCTACAAACATAGTCAACAATAAATCAAATCTCTAGTCATGTCGGCTTCTTAAGATACATGTTCTACTTTGTATGTCATCTGTTTTTTTTTTTTTTTTGGGGGATGCTGTCCTCCATTTTTACTTCTAAGATTTCTGTTATTAAATATTTTAATGATTTAAATATTTTTTTTTCATGTTTAAAAGAAAATGGATTTACTCTTTAATCAATTGTAGTTATTTATATATTATTTGGTTCATATAATTTAAAGAATAAACTAATTAAAGAAAATTTTTAATTAACATTTTGAGAATGTTATACAGGGTGTCCGGGTATATGTTGTCAGGGTATATGGATAACGACTTTTTCTCGGAAACTAAGATAGCTAGAAAAAAATTAAAAAATACATGTCCCCATAGTTTTTCGTTAGAAATCTAATGTATTTCTTTGGTCTAAAGTACAATTGGCAGGAAAAAGCATGTGTATGCGTCTCCAATGGAGGGGGCCGCCAGTTCGAGCAAGATCTGTAACTAATGACGAGTAAAATTTATAATAAAATAGTACTTTTCTTCTTATTCAATCAAAAAACCGTTATAATATCATTTTGAAATTTCTTATAAGAATCATGTTTTCATTCATAACTTGTAAAATATCGCTCAAAGAAAAAAACCGTTCAAGTAAATTTTTCTTACAAAAAATAGAGGAATCTATTTCTTAAATAAAAACCATACCTCCCCATTTGAAAAAATGAAGTTGGTGCCTGTATCTCGCTTCTCGAAGCACCAAAACAAATTTGCAAGTTAAATTTGGATTTCTAACAAAAAACTACGGGGACACGTATTTTTTAGTTTTTTTCTAGCTATCTTAGTTTCCGAGAAAAAGTCTTTATACCTTGGGACACCCTGTATATAAGTATATATAATATTCGGTAATTTATAATTAATATTACATATGATTAGAGCAAGTTTATAGTTAACTTCAAAATAAGGATTTCTTTCTATATATTAGTACTTAAAGAACCGTTTATATAATAACTGATATTTAAGAATATATCTTATTTCAGTTTTCTGAGAAAACTATAAAATAAATTTTTTCTATAAAAAGATTATAATATAAAAAAATGATTGAGAAAAGATTATATGAAAAAAGTGATTGTCCTATCATAATTGAATAAATATGATAAATATGCACCAAGCATAAAAACACTGTTAGTTCTCAGCAAAAATAAATATAAAATTAAAAAGTCCCACTACCGATTAATCAATTTTTTTAAACTTCAGAATTTTCATAAATTATATTTACTTTTTTTGTGAGCAAGGGATATGCGTGCACTACGACCAAAAACGTTTAACTTTGCCCTCCAGCAAAGTGAGCCACTCGCAAAGATCTCTCTAAGAAATCTCTGTATCTGAAGTTTTCCGCTAAGGGTGTATATCTTCCTCCAACACTTGATGAATATCCAGGCTTTTAAATCTTCTTTGAATGATAGCATCGCTGCCCGTTATAAGGTATATTAAACCGTCCTTCAATTCCCTAAAGAAACTGGATTTTCCTATCGGGTTCAAGGCTTAGCTTCTTCAGATATACTTCCTGGGCAACAATACCCCGTGAGGAAAGTCGTTTTAGGTATCAGATAACTCGTTGAGATATTTTGTCCACATTCTGCCAGATACCCTTTTCTAGAGGATTTCTATAATATTAGCATGGATATAAATCAACTGTTATAAAACTGAAAAAATAAATAAACAAATAAACCAAGCCTTGTACTTCGCCACTAATTATATTTCTCTGAGGGGAATGATAAGATTTTTGAAGCCAATTATAGATAATATATAAACTAATAAAATGCACATTTGTTTTGAAGAAGACTAAGGAGAGTGAGTGGACAGTAAGGGCAGAATGGAGTCACTATGGAGGTAGTTATGAGGAGAACGCTGAATAGTATGAACCTAAAGAAGAATGAAAACATGGAATGGTTAGGGAAGACCAAGACTAGAATAGAATAGAATAGAAGCGGAGGGGGGAGCCTCATTCCACTGCGACCTACAAATCGAGGTCTATTGTGGATCCCCATACGTTACAGAACAGCCCCCAGCCTTGCCCTCCTAATCAGTCCTAGCAAAGCTGAAAGTGGCTCCGTCTCATGAAGCTTCCAGCTTCGGGATTGCCCGTCCCCAATTGAAGAAACCTAATCCTAGCCAGGCCGGCGCACTCATAAAGGATGTGCGCCGGGGTCTCCTCCTCTATCTTGCAGAATCGGCATACCGCACTATCCGCAAGTTGTAGGTGGTGCATGTGTCTGTTCAGCCTACAATGCCCTGTTAGTAGACCCACAATTAACCTTATATCCCTTCGGGTCTGGCTCAGTAGGTCTCTGGTAAATTTAGGCAAATGTCTTTTAATGAAGAGCTTTGCCTGCCTGTGTCCTGGTGTTCCCTCCCACCAACGCAGACGCTGATCTTCTATCCGCCCCTTGATAGAAGTTTGGATGAGGCTCCTGGACAAGCCGCAGAAGGGTTCGGGGCCTATAAAGGTATCCTGCGAGCCCTCCCTCGCTAGGGCATCCGCCCTCTCATTGCCCAGGAACCCCGCATGTCCCGGCACCCAGGCGAGTGTCAGTTTGTTCCGAGTACCCAGCTCGGTGAGGGCAAGTAGGCAGTCCCACACCAATCTTGAGGAAAATGCCTTTAGGGCTGCCTGACTGTCGGAGTATATGGCCACTCTTCTACCCACTATCCTTTGCTTTATAATCTCCCTAGCGCAGAGTTGCAGCGCCACGACTTCAGCCTGAAAGACCTTAGACTGGCCTTAATTTTAACTTTAGGCCTGCCCCTGCAGACCCCCGCTCCGACCCTAGTCAGAGTTTTGGATCCATCTGTATACCAGATTGCGCTACCGAACAGGGGTGGGTCACAGCCCCATTCACCTCTGCTCGGTATGACAATATGGAAGTTCCTTTCGAAGAAATACCTAGGAACCATCCTATCCGTTGGCATCCCAAGAAGATGATCCGCCTTGATTTCCTCGACCAGCCTCTGGTTATTACGATCATGCCTAGAAGTGATGGGAGGCGGCCCCTGCAGGAGCCTATGTATTCCCATTCTGGCTTTGCCTAGAACGAGAATGTGTAATGGTGGCAGATTGAAGAGGACTTCCAACGCCGCAGTCGGGGTGGTCTTCATGGCCCCTGTGGAACAAGTCCAAGACTAAAGGAGGGAAAAAGTCCAAGAAAATAAGATGGTAAAGAATGTATCAGAGGGAAAAACGTAAGAAGAAGTTTTGTGAAATGAGGGGGGTTTTGTTGGATTTGAAAAGTTATTGATAAAATGAGAAAACTATGCTATTTAGCATATTAGTTGAGAGAATTACAAGAAATTCATTAAGCTTGACCCAGCTGGAGTAAGAGATTTTCTTTGTTTAATACTACTGTATCGTTAATAAAGAGAGAGTTGGGATTTCTTAGATACTACGTTTGAACAGGAAAGCACTTTTTATCCTATCATTCTTCAAAAAAACCATAGAAGAAATTTTTCTTCCTTTATTCAAGTACAAATTTACTGTTCAAATATAACATATTGCGACAGTATGCCGAACCTAGCGTGTAAAATTTTTCAAAATTGAGTTTCTACCAGAAATACATGCTTTGAAGTCCTCTAAGTATGAAAAAAAAAAAATTATTTTGGTTAGTTCCGCAGAGCTGGAAGCATCACAATATTTTCCGTGATATTCTGCTTCTGAAAATATCTGTGAAAAAAAATGTTAATTGAAAAGCATTATGTGTATGTCTTGTGATGTTTGTGAACAAAACAACTCAAAAACCTTAAAATCGTAGCAAGTCAAACTTGATATTTTGCTTGGTTATCATCACCGTAATTAACCCGAAGGTTTCGGTCGAAATCTATCAACCAAAGAGGGCGACTTTACTGAATATTTTCACCTGTAAACTTGAAACTTTGATTTTTCTTGAAACTTTTACAAATTTTCTTTAACTTGAAACTCACTTTTTTTTCGAACAATTTACCGGAAAATTTTATTCTGGAAGAATTGAGAAGTTAGGTTAATCTCAAATATTTGCCATCCAATATATCTGGGCTTGATGGTGTCACTGACATGTGTTCTGCAATGTAGACGCATTCAGCTATCTGATCCTAGAATAAACACACGTAATTTACGGAAGGATATGCATCACCTAAACAGCAACAATACGTTTGGTAAAAGTTTATTGGGCATTTGTCAATTAGTACTGCAATAATTACTATAATAGAAGGTCATATGAATGTATCGATTTTTTTTTAATTTCTGGTATTTTATTATTCCCTCACTCCCAGATGAGGAAGTGTAACTATCGCGCCCAATTTTCTAAGAGTTCTAAAAAACACCAGATATTTAAAATGTAAACGGATATATTTCAGATATATACAGATGGATCAATTCCAAAAAAAAAAACACCTTTTTTTTACTTAGAGGACCTCAAAACTTGTGTATCCGGTGAAAACTCAATTTTGAAAGTTTAAAACGAACGTAATACTTCCGCTTCTAGCAATAAAAGAAAGAAAACGCAGAAAAAGATAAAGAAACAGTGAAAACAACATTAGTTTTTATGTAATTTCTAAATTTATAATTCTAAGATGAACATCAAGTTAATTTTTACTCTATCAAGCATTATTATTGATACTTAACTCCTTTGTCACTTAAATTTATATTAGATATAATGGTAGAAAAGAAAGAATTGATAAATGCATGTCTACAAACATTCAATACAGTTAATGGTAAGTATTACATAACTGTCAACTTCCGTCCTGTTCCATTATTAGGTCATCACTAGAATGAGGGTTAGAGTGGCGTGGATGAACGTCTAAGGGATGTGCTTGACACAAACACACACACACACACACACCCATATAGAACAACACAAAGAAGGTTTTGTGAGAAGGTTGTAAGAAGAAGAAAAAAAAAAAATGATGGCGTCATGAGGGGGTGGACTTGGAGGGGGTGTAAAGTCTGTGTGGCCTTGATGGTAGGAGGCAGGGTTGGTTGTGTATGGATCGGTGTTCCGTCACTGGCATGATTCATCGTTCTCAAGATGGATGTCCCTATCCCCTCTCTTATGGTCGGGTATACCCTTCAAACCGACCCACCATTCCATTTCAAACCCAGCACGTCAGTCTAGCTGACGGTTACTCTACTAGCTTTACTCTCTTTCTCTCCCTCTCTTTTACTTCAATACCCGGGAGTGTTCTCTTTCTAGTTCCTACTCATTCTCTGTTCTAGACAAGCTGCTCCAAACCCCCTATTCTACAAGCCTTCTGGGGTTTTGATGCATCTGCACCATTTTTCAGAAAGGAACCACCTACTCTTCTCTCAGTCTTTCCCCTGGGGGCGGTGCTGCCGCCGGCGGATAGAAAGAGAAAGGATAAAGAGGAAGAGAGAGTTGGACGTGGACTAATACGGTTTTTTTCTCTTCAAGCTTCCCACCCCCTGAAGGGAGGCAACAACGGCGGTAGAAAAAGACAGAGTGAGAGAGAATGAGAGATTGAATGAAAAAGGGCCCAGATAGTTCAGTTCCCTCATCTCCCAGAGCTGCCTATCGATCATAGAGAGTTATACAGACGAGCGCTCGCTCGCCTATGTGCACAAACACACACACACACAGATATACAATGCAAACAAAAAGAGATGGTCATGACAAATCTTCTCTATACCTTTCCACCTCCCCTCTAGCCGTACATATCCTGTGGGATCATCTCACTGTTCATACTACCAAACTTACCCTTTTCCAAAAACACTTTTTAATCAACCCTCAAAGTTCAAACAATTGAAAAGGAAACAGGATAGACTGACCCCTACAATTCTCTAGTGGGTTATACCAGCCCTGCAAACAATTCCCTTTAGACAATCCTAAATGAACAAATATTATCTTCTGTTTAATATATCTGTTTAAAGCAAAAAAAAAAAAAAAAAAAGTAATAGAGGGAGAAATTTTAAATAATATATTAAAAAATATTAAAATAATTATTTAAAAATAAAATAATAAATCTGTTGTGAAATCTTCACACGACTATTTATTACTGCTGTTAATATAATTAACAATATAAAATGAATCTAAAAATGATTTTTTTTTTTTTTTTTTTGGATTCAGGGGACCTTAAAACGTGTTATTTCCGGTGAAAACTCGATATCGAAAATTTAACACGTTACAAATATTTCATCTTCCTAGATGTAAGAGATAGTAAAAATAATTGATGTCGGTTCTTGTGAGAATTTTTTTTTTGTTGTAATATCTACATATGTATATAAATAGTTACTATAGGGAAGGGATTAGCTCAGTGGTAGCGCGCTGGAGTAGCAACTTGGAGGTCCCGGGTTCGAGTCCAGCTGCTGTGCTTAGATTTTTGCTTACTAGGAGTCTCTTACAGCTCAGTGTCCATCTGTACAGGCTCAGTATTATCTGTAACGAGAGAACACTGTCCGAAGGCCGGCAGTGTACTGAGAAGGCTCCAAAATTTGAGGTAGCTATATGGGGGCCCAGAAGGGCTTTGGATAGCATACGGCTTGGTCCCCCCCCCCCCCCACAGACAATAAAAAAATAATAAAAAAAATAGCTACCCTCTAATAATACGAAAGTTTCGTATTATTGATAAAACGATTTTTTGTTGTTCAACTTTTTATTTGAACGAGAGAAAACTATAGGCCGGCATTGCACTAAGAAAGCTCCGGGAGCCAATGTTGACGCACTTTAAAAAAAAATAACTGTAAAATGATTGTAAAAATAACTTGAAATAATTCTAAAAAATTTTGCAATAAATAAATATACTGGTATGAATATTGTAACTGATGTGATACATTTGAGAGGTCATAATTAACTACTACCATTAGTAGTTAATTCACCGGTTGCAGGGGGAGAACTTAAGTTAGGAAAAAAAAAAAAAATTGAAACAATAAACCAAACTATATACAAATTCTACGTAACTAAATTAGGCATTTCAAACGAGATCAGCGCCTCCAGTAAAAAATTAACTGTAGATATCAGCTATCCCATTTTCATTGAGTGTATTCTATCTAAAGACTTACAGACTGTAATTAACTTATCGTACATCCAAATCTTAATTTTATGAAGTAATATTAGGCTATGATTTAATTTTGAAGTTTATATCAACATATATGGCCAAAAGGCATATCTTTAGGCTATTGAAATTTTTGTTTTCGTTCTGTACATAAATAGTTTCTCTTTTAAAGTTAATTAATTAAATTACTAAATACTGATTTCGAATACAGGTTTAATTAATATCAAAAGGAAACAAACTTTTTGAAGCAAAATTGTTGTTTTTTTGATCACATTACTTCCTATCGCTGTAACTTCGTCTGAAATTCTAGAAAAGAATTATTTGAACCACTGTTTTGCTGCTGAAAAAAAATATCTGGTCTGAAAATCTCATTCAACATTTCGATCTAGCTTTACCCTGATCTTTTATTTTATTTTTTTTTTTTTACTCCTAGAAAGAATAAATATTGCGAATATGTTAAATGATCGAAATTGAGTTTTAACCGGAAATACATGTTTTGGAGATTTCCTAAGTACGAACAAAGTATATCGAGAGACATTTTCCGTGATAGCCTGCTTCATATTGTGGCCATCATTGAATGTGTAAACAGAATTCGCTCTGTCCAAGTCTGTGAGCAAGTTTGTCACTGTATGACAAACGCATTGTGAAGATGAGTGAACGCCGGAAACCGGTGGATGACCACGAAATAAAGCAGGCTGTCACGGGAAAATGTCTCTGATGCTTTCCAGCTCTGCGGAACCAACCACAGCAACAATTATGAACCAATTGTTTTTAGCAAATAGTATCTCAGACTTTCTCTTGTCTTTCTCAGTCTGTCCCTGGGGGCACTGCTGCCACCGGCGGATGCAAAGAGAGTTGGACGTGGACTCATACGGTTTTTTCTCTTCAATCTTCCACCTCAGGAGACGGCAACAACAGCGGTAGAAAAAAAGGGAAGGAGCGATTAACAGTGTGAGAGAAGGTGTACATATGTTTTTGTGTACGCGAGTCTGTGTATGTGAACAAAATAACTCAGAAACGGTAAACCGTAAGAAGCACAATCTTGATACACCGTTTAGGGACTAACCACTGCATCTGACACGAAAGTTTGGGGCAAAAATACCGTTAACCGAATGTGGAAATTTACTGAAGGATTTTTAGATTTTTTCTCGATTTTTCTCAAAAATGGCTCGTTTTATTTTAAACTTTGTGTACTGTCTACATTACATAAATACCTATAACATTTATATGAAATATTTTTCTGTTAAAATTGATTTTCAATGGGTCCTCTGCTCAAAGCGTTGAATCAGGGATCCTTCTAAATTGCGACTTCGCTGAATATGTTTTCGATCTTTTTTGGGGGGGAATTTTCTCGAGAATGGTCATAACGATTTTCTTTAAACATAAAATGCTTATGACACAAATAAAAACATACCACTTTTATTTCAAATATTTTCCCCAAAAAATTTATTTGGTGGGAGGCGGTTTGGGGGACCTTTCTGTTATGTTTAAATTTAAATTGATGGTTTGAGATAGTGGCCGCTAATAGTGTTGTTATTCAGGAATATATATATATATTTTTTTTTTTTATGGCTAGCCCATTTAAACGTTTCTAAACATTGCAATAATTATATAGAGCTTCAAAAAGTTTGTTTCCTTTTGACAATAATTAAACGTATTCGAAATCATTATTTCTAATTTAATTAATTAACTTTAGAAGAGAAACGAAATGCTGCAGAACGAAAAAAAAAATTCAATAGCCTAAAGAATATGCCTTTCGGCCATAATGTTGATATAAACCACAAAATTAAATCATAGCCTAATATTATTTCATAAGATTAAGATTTGGATATACGATAAGTTAATTACAGTCTGTTAAGTCTTTAGATAGAATACAGTCAATGAAAAAAGGGATAGCTGATATCTACAGTTAACTTTTTTGCTGGAGGCGCTGATCTCGTTTGAAATGCCTAATTTAGTTACGTAGAATTTGTATATGGTTTGGTTTATTGTTTCAATTTTTTTTTTTTCATAATTTAAGTTCTCCCCCCCTGCAACCAGTGAAATAACATTAATGGTAGTCGTCAATGGTGACCTCTAAAAAATCTATCATCTATCACATCAGTTAACATATTCATACCAGCATATTTAGATTTATTGCAAAATTTTTAGAGTTATTTCAAGTTATTTTTACAGTCATTTTACAGTTTTGTTTTTTTTTTCAAGGTGCGTCAACATTGGCTCCCGGAGCCTTCTTAGTGCAATGACGTCCTGTAGTTTTCTCTCGTTCAAATAAAAAGTTGAGCAAAAATAAAAAAAAATCGTTTTATCAATAATACGAAGCTTTCTTAGATGGTAGCTATTTTTTTTTATTTTTTATTGTCTGTGAGGGTGGACCAAGCCGTATGCTGTCTATCCAAAGCCCTTCGGGACCCAACCATATAGCTACCCCAAAATTCGGAGCATTCTCAGTGCACTGCTGGCCTCCGGTCAGTGTTCTCTCGTAACAGATAACACTGTCTGTCTATCACCGGACAGTGAGCTGTAAAAGACTCCTAGGAAGAAAAAAATCTACGGACAGCCGCTGGACACGAACCCGGGAAATTTTTTTTTTAATTAAATTGTATTAATTTGAAATAACAGAAAGACGTGTGACATATTTTAGAAATTCAGTTTTCACTGTAAATACATGTGTTGAAATCCTCTTTTAGTTGTTTTGTGTGTGTGTGTGTGTGTGTGTGTGGGTGTATCTGTAAGTTTGTGAGAAATTATCTCAAATAAAAGATTAATCTCTGAAGTTAACATTCTGTTTGACACGTAAAATCTCAGTCAAAATCCAACAATCGGAACTACTTTATTGAATTATTATTATTTATTTTTTTGTTTCAGTTTTGTAGCGATTTACTCGAAACAGTATACCAATGATTTTTCTTCAAACTTCATATACAAATGAAACATATATATGCCTATTACTTGTGATTTAAAACAATGTTCCAGGACCAATTGATTGTTTGCGTGTTCTATGGAAAATAGCACCAATTTAGGTACAATAATTTAAATATAATATGCTTGAAATATTATAATATGCAAAGATAATTTTAATTAATTTTAATGCATTACAATTTCTTTGGAAAATGCTAAGGGCTTATGCAGTCGGAAAAACAGCTGATGATTATTTAATTAAATAAAAAATAATCTGGTGTGAAACACACGACGTATTCTTTCTGCAATTTACAAAATTATAATTGACAAAACTTTATTCAAATTTATAAAAAAATGTTTAGTATTATTCAGCATGGATTTTCCAGTCCACAGAACCTCTTTAAAATAAGTTTTCTCGGATCAAAATGTTTCATATAAAAATTATAAGATTTTGTGTGTATAGTTAGTAATAATCCCAAGGTTAATGAAACCCATGGGATAATATTGAGAAAATCGCAGAAACTTGAAAAATGTTTTTAGTTATGTCCTGACTTCCGGTCAACTGATTTTCTTCAAATTTAAAATTTAGACGATACAATTCTTTTTAATTAATATTCTATAGGTCAATGATTGTCAACGGCTGGCCCGAGGCGGACTGGTGCAGGTCCAAGGAAAAATTTCACCGGTCCACAGAGAGAATTTCAGCTGTCCGCGTTAAAAAAAATGCCATTCAAAAAATAATAATAAAATTTTGTATGATTTTTTTTTTACGTTAATCACATAATTTCCGGATCTAGAATCCATCATTTTGTTGTTGAAGGTTGGTTCCACAGAGCTGGAAAGTATCAGAGATATTTTCCGTGATAGCCTGCCTCTTTTTGTGGTTACCGACCGGTTTCGGGCTTTTGCCCATCATCAGGATGCTTTTTTTGTCAAACAGTGTGATAACATAGATTTGCACGGAGTGTAAATTAACCAAGTGTATCAACTAAATTTGCTCTGGGCGAACCCACGAAACCGGTCGATGACCACAAAAAGAAGCAGGCTATCACGGAAAATATTTCTGATCCATAATTTTGTGTATGAACGTTGGTAACACTGGAGTATGCTCACATTTGTCACTTGTTACCCTTGTTACTTGCATTTTCTTTTATTTTTTTTTGGACGGAACGCTCCAATCCATCTCTAGATTCAAGAAAACAATAAAAGTGTTTAATCCCCTTCGCAACAACATATTTATGTGAAGCGGTATTTTATCATCTATGACGGTAATACAAAATAAATTTAGAAATCGGCTTTCAGTTGTTTCACCGCTCCGACTTAGTTTTGACTAATTTAGAACCGACAATTGAAAAGTTAATTGAAGAACAGCAGCAATTTTCTCCATTAACATTATATGCCAAATAAACAAAAATTATAGATATATAATTTTGTAGTAATTTGAAGACTGATTTTATTTTTGTTTTGTTTTGTTTCTATATGCAATGATTTTGTGATTATTTTTTTAATAATTTTCACGGATTTTGCTCAAACGTTTATTTACTTATATATAATAACTAGCTAAACCGACCACGCTTCGCTGTGGCTTAGTCTGATTTTTACGCTTAACCATGCGTAATTTTGATAATTTGTTTCGATGCTTTGGAATGCCCTGTCTACTAGTTCTTCTTTTGAATGTACAATGTTGCAGAAATTAGATGGGAAGGTGATTTTTCCGTTTCCGGGTTTGTAGGATCAGTGCCGTAACGAGTTCGAGTAACTGCCTTGAAAATATGCAGCTGTTGGATTGTTTTCAAGTTGAACTCTCATATTCGTTGTTAAATGAATTTTTTTTACTGTGCCCGATAGAGTTGAATATTTCAAGCAGGCATGCAATTCATCAGCTGGTGTTGAGCGAGGTATCTCTGGAAGCGTTTGCCTGAAGTCACCGGATACTAACACCATAAATATAACCTATTATTTCGCAAGTCTTTTAATGTATGGTCTAATGCTTCCAATGACTTCTTAAGAGCCATTGTACACTCATCCCATACAATGATTTTGCACGTCCGAAGAACCTTTCCCATTCCTGATGTTTTAGAATAATGTTACATGTTGGGTTTTCTGTGAAGTGCATGTTTAAGTCATGACAGTTTAAGAGCTGAATGCGCTGTTCTACCTCCTTCCATCAACGTAGCAACAATACCTGACGAAGTAAGTGCTAACGCAATATGGCTGTTTGAACGGATTTTAGCTCGGAATTTCCCGTTTCCGTGGGAATTTCGGAATAGAGGTACTTATAAGTAGTTGAGAAAAAGGTTCTGAGAGTGAGCTACCATCGCAACGCGTCTGAGTCTGACTATTTCTGCCAACCTCGCGAAAAGCTCGGAGAAGTTCCCGTTTCCGTGGGAATTTCGGAGTAAAAAGTATATATAAACACTCTTATATACGTAGAAATGCGACGTTGTGTAAAAATGTCAAGTCAATCCATCGACTACTTTTCCAGTTTTGCAGCCACAAACATACGGATGCTGAATTTTTATAAACATAGATTACAATAATTATAATAATTACAATACTTATCTTTACATTTAAATATTGCAAGTAAATGTTAATGAAAATATTACAATTAATTTATATAGTAGTTAGTTAAAAACCTAGTTAAAGTTTTTTTATTAAAAATACAAAACTATCGGTCCGCGTGATTTTTTTCACAAATTTTACTGGTCCAACGGCCAAGAAAGGTTGAGAAGCGCTGCTATAGATGATAGAGACTTACAAAAAATTGAAATGATACTTTCAAGGAAAACATCATCTCCCCACTCCTACCAAAAAAAAAAAAACCCTTAAATGAATTTTATTCGCAAAATCTGAATAAAACAAAAGTGATAGGTCTTTATATATGTGGCTTAGTATATTAATGTTTAATGAATCTCATTGATAACTTTATGGTGAAAGTCGCAAAAAAAAAAAGGTTGGCCAAAACTGTTCAGTAAAGTGATACTTTCGATGATTGATTTTTATAAAAATCCGAATTTTGGCATCATATTTCATTGCAAATGAATATTCCCCAGAAGAGTGTTTCAAATAAAAGTGATAGCTCTTGTAGCTCTTTATTTGCATAGTTAATGTAAAAATGTTCAAAGAAACTCCTAGGAGCCATTTTCGAGTAAATTGGCAAATCCATTCAGTAGCGTTATTTCCCCCCCCGTTGATCGATTTTGTTCAAAACAAAAGTATTTTCGGGACTTTAAACTAAATATTATCAAGTTTCAACTTTCTTTTTTTTGTGTTAATTGAGATAATATGAGATGATGATTTTTGAGAGAATATGAGATAATATAACTTTTGTCTAATTTTATTAAAATTAATAAATTGATTAGCTTGAATGAAAGATATAATAATAAATATAATATAAGTTGTATGTATATTATTATATGCATATATAACAGGTAGTAGAATATATAGGTAGTGTTGTTGAGATGGTCATGGAACCATTACTACTACAACTACTACTGATTATGGCCATAAATAAGTCTAATGAAGAGTCTATTGTATGTGTGTGTGTGTGTGTGTGCCTGTATAGTGGAAGGAGTGCAGTGTGTGTGTGTGAGAGAGAGAGAGAAATAAGAGAGAGATGCAGAGCGGTAGAGTGGTAGGACGGCGGCATACAGAGAGAGCCAGAGAATGAGAGAAGGCCCCATAACTGCTGGCCATAAATTGTCAAGGCCGAGCCGGTGGTACACGGGCGGCATCATGTTTTATGTTGCCCGTAAAGAGGCGCTCCTTCTAAACCATACAACACTCTCATCACTGGATCATTGACACCATTTATGTCTATGTACCAACCTGTAGCACCGTTCCCCCTATTTATTACTTCTTCCTTATTACTAAATACATTCTTACTACTTATAATCATCATACATTAATTTCAGTTTTTTTGTTTGTTTCTTTTTTTGTTTTTGTTGCTGTTTATTTATTTCTTAATATTATATCAAAGCAGATTTTTTTTTTTTTTTTTAATAGAGCTACAAGTTGATCATTTCAGGTTCTAATTTTAGCCATTAAAACGTATCACTGACACGTAGTTAATCTCTACTGAACTATTTACGTTTCAAATATACAAGCCAAAAATAGATGATGATAAATTTTGATTGTCTGGTTTGTCAGTTTATTTTGGTCGCATTTTATTCCCAAAATGGGAAATTACTAAATAATATTCAATTTGAATTTTTATTGATTAATGGTTTTTACCAACATCAATTCGCTATATACAGGATGTTCCGCGGCTCGAAGTGCATTGGTTAAGGATGTATTACGGAAGTCATTACATGTCAAATATAGCCAAAATGTCCAATAAACATAGGTCTGAAAATGCTCCTTAATTAATTGTAGTACAGCCATTGAAAGTTGTTTTCGTTACAAGCTGACGGCAACACTATGCGCTGATGTAAAAAAAAAAAAAAAAATAAATCTGAAGCCACTTCAAACATGAGAATGTATAGTGTAAAAGTTTTCATTAAATAATACATTGTATTAATTTGTAACAATTAATTGTTTAAGGTGAAGAGCGTCCGTTCCACTAATATTTTTCATATTTATCCGACCAGAAATGATGAAGTTTATTAATAGTAATCACAATATATAATAAGAAAAGCATGACTTATTTTTACCACACATTTAAAGAAACTTAATAATAATAATAAGAGAAGGGAATAGCTAAGTGGTTAGCACACTGGACTCCCACGCGGAGGACCTCGGTTCGAGTCCAGCTGTAATACCCTTAGATTTTTTTCTTCCTAGGAGCCTCTACAGCTCACTGTCCGGTGATGGATAGTGTTGTCTGTAACGAGAGAACACTGTCCTTAGGCTGGCACTGCACTGAGAAGGCCAATGACCATAGATGTTGACGCGCCTTAAATTTAAAAAAATCAAATCAAATCAAACAATAATAATGTTATTTAATGTGACAAAATCATTATTTTTTTAAAAGATACAAAAATAGAAAGTAATAAATAGTAAGTAAAATTCGTTTCTTATAATATGGTTACATTCAATTAAAGCTTTACAAAGAAATAAACACACTATTCAGCATAGATAAATATCCATCTGTCGATTAGCTTACTTTCATTTTGTTTAAAATAGTGTTACATTTAACAAAAGCATATAATCAATAATTAAATTCTATTGTTAACAGCATTTTCGTAACCAGTGCATCCTTCTAAAAATAATACGACCTAGGTCATGTCTTACACATTTAGAAAGCTGCAAGCAAATCTCATCCAATGAGGGCATCTTTTTATTTAAATATTGAATTTTAAAGAGTGCCAATATCATATATACGCAAATAAAGTGTAAACAATTTCTATTTGAATCGTATTTAAGAAAAAAAACAAACTTTGACAAAATGATAATGGCCGACATCTTTGTCAAAAGACTTACGGATATAATGATCTGGTATTAAAAAATGTATAAAAGGAATATATTATTTTCTCTTAGATTTCAAACTATGTAAAAAAAAAATAAAAAATAATGTGGAATATACTTTTTATGTATTTCATATTTTTAAGTTTATTTTGTGTTTTTTGTGTCCGAAGTTTGCGCCCTTCACATCAGCAATAGAAAAACACAAAACAAATTTTAAAGCCTGATGGTAAACGCTCACAGATTTTCTTTTACTACTTTTCACAAGTTTAACTGAAAGTAAAAACTTCTTCATACTCCTTGTAAGTGGAAAAATTGCGGTATTGCTAGATTTTCAAAATTGAGTTTTCTTCGGAAATACTTGTTTTGAGGTCCCCCAAAATACGAAAAAGTGTTTTTAGCATAATATCTTAAAAACGAAATGTCGAAGGAAGCTCAAACTTGGTATTCCGTTAAGGTACTATCACTTCGTCAGACATGAAGATTCCAGGCAAGATTCATCAATCAAAAATGTGACTTTGCTAATTTCTTTTTTAGTTTTTTTTTTTATTTCCTTGAAGGCGGCTCCAAAGATTTTCTTTAAACTTTGTATACTATATACACACACAGGATGGTCATTCAATAAGTAACGAGACAAATCGCTGTAGCACAGAAATAGTTTGATTATTCAATACTATAGTTTCAGTGCGATAAGTTGGCATTTAGTTACTCATCAGCTGTTCGAGAGTATTTAGCAAGCATAACCACAAATGCATTCAGTTACCAATAGCGAGTCCGTTCGAGCATTGCACATCGAAAGAACAACGCTCAGTGATTACATTTTTAGTTGCAGAGGGTATCAAAGTTAGTGAAATCCACGAAAGAATGTTGAAAGTGTATGGGAATAATTGTTTGAACCGTTAGAAACGTTTACAAATTGGTAGAACAGTTTAAAAGTGGCCATATAAGTGTCTGTGACGAGGAACGAAGTGGACGACAGGTTGAAGTTGCTACTTCCTTCCGCGAATCTCGTAGTAACGTGAGATAGCAGGCGTAATTAACTCAGGACAACAGGCGTAAGTAAGATCTCACAAACAAAGTAAAGCCTGCCATTCCGAAAGAAACGTCATGGAGTCTTGACTAAAGGCGTGATTTTGCTTCATGACAACGCGCACCCACACATGGCACAGTTAACTCAAGAAACACCTCAAAAACTGAGGTGGGAGATCCTTCCACATCCCTCCTAGAGCCCCGACCCCGACTCATCGGACTTCCATTTGTTTGGACCCCTTAAAGAGGACCCCTCTTAAAGTGGGAAGCATTTTCAATCCAATGAAGAATGAGGTGCAAAAGTGGCTTCGAGATCAACCCAAAGAATTTTATGCCCTAGAGGCATACACAAATTAGAAGAACGATGAGACAAGTGTATAAATGTTGCTGAGGACTAAATGTTGAAAAGTAGATAAAGTTTTGTATTGAATATGTAAAGAATTCATTTTTGAGCCTCAGCGATTTTTGTCTCGTTGCCTATTGAAAGACCCTCGTAGATCTAGAAACTTGGGGCTTCCATTCAGGAGGTTCAGCACTTTGACCTCAGCTGGACCTGTGGTGCACCCGTCACTTTTATTAGATACCCGATAGATATCCGTCACTATTATTAGATACCCGATAGATACCCGTCACTATTATTAGATACCCGATAGATACCCGTCACTTTTATTAGATATCCGTCACTATTATTAGATACCCGATAGATATCCGTCACTATTATTAGATACCCGATAGGTATCCGTCACTTTTATCAAAGAATTTTCCATGGAATGTTAATATTTGAGAGTTTTTTTGGAAGAATCGTATGTTATGCTTTCCCTCTAAAGCATCCTTTTCATTATAATATATGGTTTTACCACCTACATAATAATTATAATTACACATTAGAAGCATTGATAAAATTCCAAATGTGAAGAAAATCGATTAATCGAAATTGCAATTTTACAGATTAGGTTTTTGACTTTTTTTGGGAGGGAATTTTCTCGCCAACGGTTGCAACGAATTTCTTTAAACTTGAAATGCTTGCTGCAGAGATTTGAAACATTTTTAATCGGGTATTGAGGGCTTGTGAGTTAGTTTAAACTGAAATTTCCATAATTTTGTTCGTTTTGACATAGAGCACTCCACTTAAGGCCACTCAGATATTCAAGTAAAATACCAACCATCATTTTTATAGCTAGCCCAAATTAACGCTGCAAATTTAAATAAAGAAAATCTTCTGATTAAATTATTAAATTGTATGTAAGTGAAAGTTGTGTGGGTATTCCATACAAGAGCCTTTTTAAAACTTAAACTTACATCTACCCCTTACCCCCTTTAAAAAAAATTTTCTGAAAAATATTTCATTTAAATGTTGTTGATATTTATGTATGTTGGAATACCAAGTTCTCTTACTTCGCTAGCAATACAGTTATAAAATTGGTACATTTTCTTTAAACTTGGACATTTTTATTCAGTTACGATTTTGACATAGAGCACTACGTTTAAGTAATGGCGTAGTGGGTGGACAAATACCCATGTAGCTAATACAAGTGATTACATTATAGTCCAGAATGAGAGCGCCAATTACCAATAAACCAACAATGTTTAATAATTGAAATTAAACGACACAAATTTCCTAGAACTCCTAAGATCAATTTTTCGGAAAAATTATAGAAATAAAAATTATAGGTTTTCCATCTGTGCAATTATTCCTAGTTTAAAGGAAAGCGTTTACAGTCGTTATCGAGAAAATTCCAAAAAAAACAACAAAAAATAATTCAAAATCTTGTTTCTTTAAGTCACATTTCCGGTCAATTTATTTCCATCAAATTTGTGAATTCTACTAAAGCTTTTAATGTGTAGATTAATATTATAGAGTTTAAAGAATCATACATTGTACTGAAGTGATGCTTTAGTGGAAAGCTTAACTTTCGTAAAAAAATCAATTTTCTTAAAAAATGTTTTCAAATAAACGTGAAAGGTTCCTATGTAAATAGATAATATTCGAAGCTT
Source organism: Triatoma infestans (assembly GCA_011037195.1). NCBI lineage: Eukaryota > Metazoa > Arthropoda > Insecta > Hemiptera > Reduviidae > Triatoma > Triatoma infestans. Next base: position 126,103 of record JAAEAF010005217.1, read on the forward strand.
AAAGAAAATTGTTGGAACCATTTTGGAGAAAAGCAAGAGAATTTGGTAAAAACATTTAGTAAAGTCGGACTTCTGATTGGTTGGTTTTTGTCCGAAACCTTCATGTGAATGCAAGTAATTGTACCCAACTGGGATACCCAATTTTCAGCTTACAGCGATTTTTCGATTCTGAAATATTTGATTCAGACACACTTTTTTTTTTTTTTAAGGCGGAGGCCAATGCACGGCGACCCTTTTCGATCTGTTATTGTGCTATGCCCCTGGATGCCGCAGGCTATTGCGCACATCACCCGAACAGATGTCCTTCTCTGAACATCCGTCTACAAAACCTCCATCAGATTGAGATCCCTGAGGAATCCCAATGCCCTGACGGGCTCTACAGAGGGTATATCCCCCTCCTCCACCTGGTAGCTACCCAGGTTCCTGAATCTTCTCTGAGTGGCAGCCTCGCAGTCTGTTAGGAGATGTAGTGGAGTTTCCTCCAGCTCCCCACAGAATCTGCATGAGCTGTCACTTTCCAAACCCAGCTTCACCAGGTGCCTCTAAGTCGGCATGAGGAAACCCGTAATGAGGAGCTTGTTCTTGCTCAATCCGATGCAGGCCTCGATCTCGTGGTTATAATTTCCCAAGCAGATCTTAGCCTGCCGCAAACCGGGGAGGGAGTACCGGAGTTGAGATCTCCTCGTCTCCTCCTCCTTCCTAAGTTCCTCCAACAGAAACTGGTCGCTGACCCCACAAAAAAAGGTTCCGGCCCTAGGAGCAGGGTCCTAGCGCCTAACTTGGCCAGGATGTCAGCCATCTCATTCCTTTGAATGCCAACATGCCCCGGCACCCACCACAGGATAACATTGTTCCTCCTGCCAAGGTTATTAAGTTTACCCAGGCATTCCCACACCATTTTAGAGCTGATGCACTCAATGCTCTAATGGCTGCTTGACTATAAATTCTCTAAGATGCCTGGTGTGGATAAAGTCTTCCCTGCCCTCCTATAAAAGGGCATAAAGGAGGTTCTTCCATACCTGGTTAGAATTACTCGGAGTAGCTTGGCACTCGGGTGTATACCGAGGCCTTGGAGGAGGGCTAGGGTGGCTTTTATCCCCAAGGTTCATACACACATACAGACGCATTCGTTAACAACTTTTTTTCGTATTTAAGGTATCTCAAAACATGTATTTCCAGTGCATAATCAATTTCGATGCGTTCGCAATATTTTCTCTTACACGGTGTAAAAGAAAGTGAAAATTGAAAACCCAAAATTAAGCACTATGTTAGATGAAGTGGAAGATTATTACGGTTTGTAAAAATTGTCCCTTAGAAAGCGTTGCTCAGAGGGGTAGACTGATACACGGAACAGATGGATGGAATGCTTATAATATTATTCAAGTTTTTTTACCTTAATCTACTAATTATTCGAAATCATATAGACAATCTTGTCATGTTCTTCATCAAATATTCAGTTTTTAATTACTTTCTCTCGTGTTCCTTGCTGCAATTTGCACACAATGTCCTTCAAATCGATTACCTTATGATTGACAATCGTCACATTCTCAAATTGCTAATTCCTCTGTGATATTAGTCAACGATTTCATAACAAATTTAGAATCCATACAAATAATCAAAGCCTAGTGAAATTTATTAAATTTGGACAGATATAGTTATGCCAATAAATTGAAAATTAATATACCAAACATTTGAAAAAGTGAAGCAAATGAAGTGATATCCTTGGGCTAGCAACTTGATAAATGTCAAGATAAGCCGCAGGATAGGCCACTAAATTTAAAAAAAGAAAAAGAAAAAAGTACAACTACAAAAATAAACTAATGAAAGTAAAGTATTCAATAGTTGAGAATATTTTGAAGGTAAACTACTAAGTTAGTAGAACGAACCATACTGGCATTAGTTCTGCTATTGATTTGTTAGCAGCTGTTAATCATCGCTTGGCATCGTCAGCACCAAGTCCTACAACGCTGACCACAGACTGGCGGTTTTTAATGACGTCATAACCACACACACACACACACACACACATTACTGCTATTGCCGCTGTAAACTGGCTCCCTCCTCCGCCCACTAACAATTGTTTCCTTTCAGCTCCGTTACAGATTGTTTCAATGTTTACTAATACACTGTTACCCAGTATGTCATACCCAATTTCCTTTACGTGTTAACTACGGATCCGGTATAATATCGAAAATTCCAAGGTAACCTTGCGTTTGAATAACGGGTAAAGGAGTGATGCCAAATCAATTTCCTGCATGATATTATGAAATCTAACGTTTTCCTGTTTGTAACTTATTCTATAGTCTTAAAAGTAGTAAATGAATCAATATTACTGGATACTGAAACAATTTTTAATGTTAGTTATTTTATTAAGAGCACCACTTCGGTAACTCTCACTTTTAAGAGATCGGTCGTTCTCATAACCTCCATTAATAGTGTTCTATCTCTCTTCACCCTCTCACAACTATTTTCACTTTTAAAAGCTCCTGTTCTATATATACATTTTTTTTTAGTTTTAAGAGTTCTCGTCTGTTAAATTCAATTTTAAGAGCTCTTTTTCTGCCTGTAGACCTCTCAATTCGACCTATATCAATTCTAAGAGCTACCTAGTTATTTTATCAACGTGATAACATACCACTCTGCATATTTCACTGGAAATGGAATATTCACGCATCCTCTATCTTACTGATAAGAGTTCGCTTCTTTTTTTTACCTATTCCATTAACAACAGAACAGCTTATCCCTAATGCAGATCTACATCCTATTTAAGCTTTAGCTACCTAAATAAAAAGTCTTGAATTAAGAAAAAATAAAATCTGTTTCTAAAATCCTCCCAAGTATGATGAAGATTTCCATCAACATATATATATAAAAGCAGAAAGCAATACTAAATAACTGATAATTTGTTTTAATTTGTCTTAATTTGAATTAATTTGGGATCGTTCTAATTTTATGTGGATCGATTGGTAGGAATATTGATTAAATTAGAAATTAATCTCCTCGTCAATTATTTTCTAGTACTCCAAACTATGTAGGCAGATACTTTATATAAGCTGTTCTATAACTCATATTAGCTTTTTATCGTCAGCCAATTTTATAAGAATATACAATTGGTAATCTAGAGAGCCAGAATCGAAGAAAGTATTTAGAGCAAAAATCTTAAGCCTATACATGAATTAAAAAAAAACAAAAAAAAAACAGAAGTTCAATAATCGCTTCTAAATTGCTGAGATTATTTAAAATTTTAAATTGATAAGTAATGAAGAATACATACTTTGGTATCCTAGATTTTTACAAGTCCAATCTTTCAGGCCTGGGGAGATCTTAGGACAAAGAATATTTGGTTCCAGCGTCAATATCTCAGCTACTTTTTCTTAACATTTCATTTCAAGGTTGATTTGCAACTGTTACGTTATGCTGTGGAAGGTGGGAATCTGAAATCGGGTATCCGCTCGCATTGGTCACTTATTGTCACTCTACATAGTGGTAACAAAACGGTGCGGCGTTTGCCTTTCTTGTTCATGAGGGTTGTTCTAGAAACCTCATCGGTTATAAGTCCTTTTAGACTATTAGAATCAGTAGATTAGTTAGTAACCCTAAGTTGGAGGCAATAAGGACCAAAGCTGGATTGAAATTATCTCTCACCTCTTCACCTTATTGTCGAGAGGGTGGCTAAGGAAGCTCTCCTCAGAATCTGGCTAAGGGAAAGCTCTCCTCAGAATCTCCAGGGAAGGCGAGGGAAGGGAAGGGACCTAGCACTTTAAATCGATCCCTATCTGCCGGCTACTTCCCCTGAAACTTCCCTAGGGATGGCATGACCCAAGAAGTACAGCTTCCTTAACAATTTTTCTTCGAAGCTGAACACTAAAGGAAGTGAAGCAGCGGATACGTTCTCACTATGTCATTTAAGTGTCAGAGAGAATGACATTAAATGGTATACGGATGGGTCTAAGACTCTCGGGAATTGCTGGATTCCTTGAGGTTTTGGGCCAAGAACCAAATAATCAGAGCTCAGGGTAAGTTTCCAGCATCTTTCAATTGGAAATCTATCCAATTGGAAGCGGGTTCAGTTTAAGCTTGTTAGGGAACATCGCATTCAGGAGAAATACTATCCTGTAGTCACTATCCTGAAATACTATCCGTTAGCCAGGCGGCCATTAAAGCATTGAGTTCTTAAGTTATTCATTCTAAAATGATATGTGGCAAACTCAATGACCTGGCAGAATCACTTAGGTTACCCAATTTCGGGTGCCAGAGCACGTTGGCATAAAAGGGAAGAGGTGTCCTACGCTCTGGCTAGGGAAGGGAACGTAATTATCGAATCTATCAATCTATTACATTTCTTCTTATAGTAAAGTGATCTTGGAAGAATGGAGAGTCAGATTAACATCTAAATTTTGCTAATAAAGTAACAGAATTCTTCGGTTAGGTCAGTTAAATAAAATATAGATTCAACGTTTCGGCGATTAATTTCCTTGCCATCTTTAGGGCTAAAAGGATAAAAAATAAGTTTTAATTCAAATAATTAAATTTTATTTGTATTAAAACCTATTTTTATACCTCTTTAGCTCTGAAGATGGCGAGGGAATAAATCGCCGAAACTTTCACAAACTAAGTCGATATTTTATTAAACCTAAACCCAGCCGAAGAATTTCTGCCACACATAATAATAGGTCAAGAACAACCAAATAATTAGCTATTAAAGTTTTGCAATTTATTTTTGATATAGTAGTGATGATAGTACGATCTTATGAATTTATAATATTGTCAACAGTTTGATTAAAATGATGGTTATCAGATCATGCACGATCATTTCCTTAAATTACAAAAATGTTTATATTGTGTTAGCATATTATTATAGTGTACAAGTTTGCTAGAAGATGATTGTATATAAGTTTTGGCTGTTTGATAATGATGTGGAATGGTTTGAAGAGTTGTTTGGGGGGGCTGGTGTCGGTATGTCGGCCAGGGTAGAGATGACGAGCAGGGGCGGTGTGGGAAGCGGTTGTTGGTAAAATGTGAGCAGCAGCAGCGACGGCGCACTGAGCTGCCAGTGGAGTGGGGAGGCCATAGTACTAGCAAGACAAGCTCCACTGTTACTATCCCCACTCTGCACTTCTTACTTTTGCAGGCAGCCAGGCACCCTCAAGAGATAGACTTGAGAAATTGATTACAGACATTAGTTTGCTGACACTATGGACACTTTTATTAATGGCTCAGCCCCTAGCGTTCACCAAACCCTCTTCTCTACACTGTACTCACCCCTCTTTTTTTTTCGTCTTTTTTCCACTTTCATTCCTCCTCGTCCTCCTACCGTCCTCTTCTATATATATACTTCCTTCTCCCTCACTCTTTTTAACTCTCTCATATTCTCTCTCTTTCTCAAATACACACACACACACACACACACACTCAATATTTTCATCCTTTTCTACCACTACAATATCATCATCCCCACTACAATATCTCTATCCTTTACTCAGTTATATCTGCCCCTTTTTCTCCTTCCTCTATACACCCCTCATATCACATCTCGCTTTATCCACCACCTTCTTTTGTTCTCCTTGCTTTTCTTCTATTTTATTCTTTTATTACATTTATTTTTGCCCTTTCTTTTTAACCAGATTCTTTTCCATTTCTTTCAGAGAGTAGTTTTTTTTTTTTCTTACAACTTTTGTTTCTTTCTCATTTTCAGTATATACCAAATATAGCATTCCTAACACAACGTGGTTTACATTAAAATTGTAAGAGCATTCTTGTGTATTACACTTTTAGGTAAACCGAAAAAAAGAAAAGAAAAGAAATATGCACTACTTCAACATCACTAAAACTAAAATATAAAAATACAAGACATCTTTTTTCACTCTGAAGAAAGTATATAAGAGAAAAATTTTTTCTCTTTTAATATAGCCGCTTTTATTTAAATTAACCTCCCAAAACGGATACAGTCTTAAACGTCACTGTTCAGGGTAATCCTAGTAAAATTCAAATCAAGTAATTGCGCGATTTAACTTCACCTATAGTTCATACGTTTTTTATTTGTCAAAAATTTATTATTGCCAATTATTAATATTAAAAAATGTTTCCATGCATAAACGATCTCAAAAAATCCCTTTATCAGTTGCGATAAGCTTTTCACACAAAGATAGTGAAATGTTATTGGTGTAATATGTTATAGTGTAGTGGGAGCTTGTGGCGTGAGCGGTCTTGTAAAGGGGCTTGTGTTTGTAAGTTTTAAAAGAGAGAAGTAATAAGAATAATTAAGAAAACTCTGGTAGATTAAATTAAATATATTCTTTAAAGATATTTTTAAATGCTATTCAGTTACACAGCAATATGCTTATTAATTTACTGAAATTAGTTGGAATAAACTCTTATATTTTAACTTATATCTGGCACTGATTACTGAAGTGTTCTGCTTCGGTGTCTGTTTCAGACTTTTTTTTGAAGGAATGTCTTCTAATTATTCATTCAAATCTTCCCCTGTGTGAAGAAGAGGTAGACAATGTTATCAAGTTCTTGAACTCTAAAAGACAATAGTGTTCTTCTACTTGAATAGTCCTTTTGCCAGGGAATGTTATAATTTGGTTCATAATTATAATTTCAAATTAAATATATTTTTATATTTCTGGCATCCATCACAATGGAAATAATCATTCATTTGAAGATAGATTGCTTGGAATGTGAGGAGATCGAGTTCTGAAAAAAAACAGGCTGTCTATAGAACAACTTGGAGTGTTTCTCTTCAAGGAACTTCCGATTTGTTCAGTAGACTGCAAATCTGAGATAGATTGTTTCTGAGTCTGGATTTTTGATCTAGACATTTGCTGTTGTTTTGTTCGAGATACCTTAGGATAGCTCAGGGCTTGTTTTCCTCTTTTCATACGCCAAGTTTGCCTACTTTTGGGAAAGATCAGGCTCTATTTTAAACTATCGATTACGAATCTTGGACGGAGTGATTAGCAAACATACATTGCTATTTATATTTTAATCATATTAATATATTTTATAAACCCTAGGCCATGATCAGGCCGAATCTGTTATCGCATTAAAGTTCAGAGTATCATTCCCTACATCTGGACCATTCTGCTATTGTATTACAGACTTTATATAAACATTGCAGACAAATATTTTTTGGCGAATAGTAAAAGTATCCTAATTTGTCTACAACAACATTCATCATCATGCCTAAAATATATATCTTCACTACGATTTACACTTCCGTTCCAACAACTTAGACAATCACATAAACACCTATGGACAATCACAGTCGTCTACATATTTACACTCTTGATCATCCTCCTTATGTTTTTAAAACGTTGGTTATTATTTTCCATCAATTAAAAGATTCCTAGATAGTTCCAACGTTTCAGCGCCGTCAGTGACATTATTTGTAAACTTATGTATATTCTCAGTATAACATTTTGTAATTTTACGTAACTCCTGCCTTAACAGAGCGCCTAAACGTTTTGGTTGCAACTGGTCCTTTAGTTTCATTTTAGATTTGGACTCGAAAGTATTAATCCAGTGAAGGCAAAAGCGTTTTTTCCAGAATCAAGGCAATGAAAACACCATAAAGTCCTTCCACAAAATTTACCTCTTATTGATTCTTATAAACAACAATAAGAAACAGTTCAAAAATTAATTTAGTTTAATTAAAAACAATTCGATACCTGAAGAATATGTGAAATGTAAGAAGATTCCAGTACCAAATATATTTTATAAATTTTTTTTTGAGAAACACTCAACACTACTTTCACACCTCATGCATTTATTCTAATAAAGTAATTTTTTTCCAATAAGCATTTTTTTAAGAAACGTTTTTGTTGGGTACAGGAAGTGAGAGGATTGATTATATTTGTTGGGTTTCAGTGATGAGATATTAAGGTTTTTTTTTTGTTTTTTTTATTATATTTTTTAGCAGCGCCTTTATTACATCTCTTTTCTACCCTTTATTTTCTTAGTGAATCATTACCGAATACATATTCACCAAGACATAATTCCTGTCAAACTATTTATTTTCCAATTCAACTTTTATCGAAGTAAACAATACGTAAAAGCATGGTATTGTTAAAGATCATGTCCTAAACACATACCTAAAAATTATGTCCTAAACATAATAAGAGTAATCAAAAGCAATAGCACAGTCATAATTTCTTATTTATTTTTTATTTTTTTTGGATGATGGTCTATTGTTAACATGGAATTTCTTGTTGAAACAATATTATTTTTGAGGTGCTGTAAAAGAAATTGTAGAGCGGTGTAAACCATGTTTTGATTGGCCCATACTTACAAAAACTAAGTGTGGTGGTGAATTGTAAATTGTAATAATAGGTCATTCAACTATTACTTTTAGTTAACTATAGCTTTCAATATATCTCTCTACTGCAACAATCCTAGGCTCAGATTTTAGCTAAAGTGGTCAGTGCTCTGTAAATGGTTTATATTATAACAGGATTGTTAAAAATATGTTGGTTTATCTTTTGAATATAAAATTTTGAAAGGATCTGTTTTAACTGTTGTTGACGGTGAGTTTAATAAAAATTTAAATCCTCATCCTCAGCTTAATTCAAGAATTCCAAATTATTTCAACAAATGTTAAACATTTAATATTAATCAGATATATTTTCCGTGATGGTCTGCTTCTTTTTTTTTTATGGTCAAAAGACTGGTTTCGGGCGTTCACCCCTTCATCAGGATGCTTTTTGTCAAACATTGTGATAATATAGAGAATTTGCACAGAGCAAATTTGGGCGAACGGCCCGAAACCGGTCGATGACCACCAAAAGAAACACGCTATCACGGAAAATATCTCTGATGGTTTCCAGCTCTGCGGGAACCAATCATAACAATTTAATATTAAGATTTTTCTTTTCTTTAGGCATTTTAAAAGATTTTATTTTCATTATTTTATTGAAAATACTGCACAGATGGTTAGTTGGGACCAATTACAATTTACATGGGCTTTATATATTTCATTTTCTATTACTCCTTGGTAAGAGGATGTATTGCGATCGTGCCAGATTTCCCCTAAATAGGAAAAAAATGTTTTTAGCAAATGGTATGTGTGTGTGTGTGTGTGTGTGTGTGTGTCTTTGAATAACTGTCTATTAGCAGAATATCTCAAAAACGAAAAGGTCACAGCAAGCTCAAACATGACTTCTGACTAAGATTGCAACTGTAATAACCATAACCTTCTATAGAAATTTTTTTCTGGACAAATGTTACAAATATAGGGTAATTCATGTATACAGATAGTAGATAAAATTAAAAGAAATTTCGTTGCACCCATTTTTTTAAGAAAATGTAACAAATTTAAAAAAGGATTCAGTATTGCGATGATGGTACTAAACAGAATCTTATGTATGAGACTACTTCGCGTTTTTTAAGATATTTCGTTGCTCAGATACATCATGCCAGGGTATGAACATCAGAGATATTTTCCGTGACAGCCTGATTCTTTTTGTGCCTAATCTGACTCAAGATAGACTAATAACATAGACGTGCACATTCAGTTGAGTGTAACAACTAAATCTGCTCTGTGCAAGTGTGTGTTTTATCACACTGTTTGACAATAAGCATCCTGATGATGGGCGAACGCCCAAAACCGGTCGATGGCCACCAAAAAGAAGCAGGCTATCATGGAAAATATTTTTGATGCTTTCCAGCTCAGCGAAACTGATCATAACACCTGATAAGAACATTTTCACTTTCACTAACTTCTGTTAGAGGAAGTATTGCAATCGTTTCAAATTTCCAATATCAAGTTTTCATCGGAATAAAAGTTTTTCTGAGGTCCCCAGAATCCTAAAAAGTGGTTTTGTAGAAAATAGTCTGTATATGTGTGAGTATTTGAGCAATACAGCTTAAATAATTAAAAGAACGCCGAAAATTGTAACATTCCAAGTAAGGTATCTGATAACTTGATAGTAAGGTATCTGTCAAAATTCCACGGTCAATAAATTCTTCAATTTGTTTGCAATTTTCTCAAAAAATGTCCCCAAAGATTTCCTGTAAACTTGATATATTAATTACACATACAAAGATCTACAACTTTTATTTGAAACATTTCTCCGGAAAAATTAATCTAAGGGAGGTTTTGAGGGAGGAATGTTTTACTCTAAAGTGCTATTTCAATTTATTATTAAATTGCATCATTTAAATAATATTAAGTAGAATTCAATATGTTGCCCATACTCCGAATTTGAAGCACATTCGGTCGACCACCATTAAGAATTTTTTTTTATTTTTTTGAGGGTTATGTACTGCTAACATTAGTTGATTGTACTCTCTGTGGTGCCTTAGGTGAGCTTGTTCAGCTACAGCATCCTCTCCAGGTTGAAATCCCTAAGGAATCCAAGAATCCTGGGGATATTTCTAGCATGGGTATTTCCCCCTCCCCTACCTGGAAACAACCCACGCTATTGAATCTTCTTTGGATGACGGCGTTGTAGCCGGTGAGGAGATGTATTCAAGTTTCTACCGTCTCCCCACAGATTCAGCATGTGCTATCCTCTTCTAGGCCCAACTACCTCAGATATCCGCTGAGTCTGCAGTGCCCCTTAACAATACGGATAAGATTGCCACTTTAGTGAACAGTTTTTTTCAATTTCCTGTTATTTTCTCCATAAAAAACAATGACAGGTTTCATAAAACTAGTTATATTAACTGTACTTACAGAGATCTACATACGACTTCTCTTTGAAACATTTTCCGTGGAAAATCAATTAAAGGAAATTTTGGAGGGGGAAAAATAATGTTTTCCTCGAAAGTATCGTTTTTTTTTGTTTTTTTTTTTAGTTTAAATTCTCCCATTCATGTATCTTGAAGACATGAATGGTACGTTGAAACAGAATTAGTCAATTGTATCCATAAGAGTAAGAGTATCCATAAGAACAATTAGTCAATTGTAACCAATTGTAAATCGCTTGAGTAAGAGTAAATTGTTGAGTGTTTCACTCTAGATTTTTTCAATCCTAGGGTCATAAATTTGATACGATCGCATAGTGCTTCTAGCAGTTGTAAAAGAAAATATAAATTTGGAAAATAGTAAAAAATTGTGCAACATTGCAGAGTGAGGATATATATCAAATACAAGATAAAACTTCAATACAAGGTATAACAAATTTTCAAGCGGTTCCTTTTAAGTAAGTGAACAGGAAAGCAAAGTATTTTCAACTATACATATGTATAGTTTTAAATATGTGAAAGGTATTTTATGTATATAATTAATTATGGTAAGTAAACGGTGCCACATGAATTCTCAGCCAACACAAAATAATATGTAGGTGTTTGTATTTTATATTTGTATGTTTATATTTTATATCTTCTGTCGGTGTGGATGATGAGTGGGTGGACTATGTTCGTGTCTGTACCACTGATGAAGACGTCCATGTAGAAAACGTCGCCAGCACTCCACCAGACATCAGTCATGCCGATAAGCGGCAGAAAATGTGGCAGGGTGTGAGGGAAAGAGTGGACCAGTGTTTATATGGTGACATGGAACATTAGAAAGGTACTCCAAGAAGTGGTAACTTAAGTTACGTCATGTATGCTATAGCATTCATACGCGCGCACGCACGCACACACGCTCACTCACACACACACAAACGTTTACATAGATGTATTGTGCCTACACGTTCTTCACCACATTTCTTTACGGTTACTTTTTCTTAATAAAATAAAGAAATGAAAAGTTTACTAAATAAACAGCGCTTCAATATTAGACGCATGCTCGGACGATCTCACATTCTTGAACTGTGCGTATTAACTAAATATATAAATAATAGAAACATTATTCCAACTAAATCGTTCTTTTGGAAGGTTATAAAGAAAGCTATGTTAAGCTTTCTTTCAAAGTGCCACTTCAGTGCTATGTTTGGTTATATAGAAACTATATAATATTAGGAGCCTATTGAGGAATGCCCCAGGCTGCAGAGTTACCAAGATAGAGTAGGTTTGCCTAATATGGTAGAATTGTTAGCACCAGGTGTCAAAATATAAAGATCAATTGTTTAATTATTTAAAATCTTTAGATATCTATTTTAATATTTAGGTTTTGGTTTGAAGTATATATATATACTGTTTTTTTTTAATCTAGGTGTATGAGCAACGGGGTGCGAAGAATATAGAGTATTCCACTCCAAAAGAGGTAAGTGGGTATAAATGTGTGTAAATGGTGTTTATTTTGGGATGAATGTATTTATGGAATGAGTGTATTAATAATAATAATAATAAAGTGTTTATTTTTCATTTATATGATCATGACAATAAAATTAAATATCAAAAAAGAACACATTTGCATGGACATAGTCCATCAGCAGAGTAGCACAACTGTCTCATAAATAAACAAAAAATTCATATTCGAAAAAAAAAATTACTACAATTATTGAAATAAAACAAAAATATAAAATATATAAATCACACAAATCAATATGATCTCGGAGAATAAGAGAATATATACAATATCTCATATTTGGGTTTATAAAAAAAGAATTACTTAAAAGGAAGAAGCTAGTAATTAAAATTATCTACCATAAACTGTCTGTACCTACCTGCGTATATGCAAAACATAATTAAGACGTTTCCAATTCTTACCATTTAATTATTCAAAGAATTGAAGTTTACTTAACTGTATTTTCCCAAAACTTCTAACCATAAATGCCCCTAATACAGGACAAACGGCAACATAGTGATAAACATTCATGGTTAGAGGACAGCTCTTAGGACTAAATTTTAGAGTTGGGAGAAACGAGCAAGAGCATTTGTGTAGTCTGTGTGAATTAGATGCCTCATGTACGCCGACGATGTCGTTATGTTAACATCTACCCCAGGTAAATTACAAAGAATGATTAATAACTTAAGTGAATATTATTGAATGTGGGGATTAATTATCAACTTAGTCAAATCAAAGATATTAGTGTTCCGAAATGGCGGCAAACTTTCGAGATTTGAAAAATGGAATTTAGCGGGGCCCCTTATTGAAGTAGTAAATTCGTATAAATATCTTGGTATTACCGTTATCTCAAAAATGTCCCTTACTGAACATTTTTTGGAAAGAGTTAGTCACGCAAAATTTGGATTGAACGTCAATTGGCATAATTGAATGATAAAAAGGATATACCCTAATCCGCTAAATTAGAAATATATCAATCGGTTTCTCGTGCTGTAGTGAGCTATGGGTCACAGGTATGGGGATTTGAATTTTATGATAATTTAGAAAAATTTAGAAGATATTTTATAAAAAAAAACTACTGGCTCTTCCCCAGTAACCCCAAATTATATACTAGATTTTGAAACCGGAATCAGTTCCATATACTCTTATCCCTTGAAGCTCCACTTTAAGTATATATTAAAAGTGTCAGAAATGCCCGCCTCCCGTCTGCCTAACCTACTTTGCAAAGAGGCAATTAACAGGAATGTGTATTGGTCAAGAGATTTATTTGTGTGATTCTCTTGTGATAGAGATGTGTGGTTGAATGCTTGAATACCAAAGGCACTTTGTGAGGGCGCTAATGACCCTGGCAGTTGATGCGCCACAAAAAAAAAAAAATAGGCGTCATTAAATGTATTCCAGTATAGTATTTCAAGCATGAAGGTAATCGGTTAACGAAAAGTAGGAGGTTACTTAGTTTCTTGGAATTTTCTCGAAACCGTTCAGAGAATCATCCGGAGAAACTGATTTCTGGGTGGTTTCTGGTGGAACAGTCATTAGATTCATGTCTTAGTTGCACTTCCTTGATTACTGGGCTTGATTATAGCGCTATCATGCGGCGGTCTGCATGTAGCCATATCCAAGTAGCTGGTCCTAAAATAACATGTGTAATAAATAGATGGCTCTCCGCCATCTGTATAGTAAACTATGTGATCATTAAAAATTCCAAGGTTGCCATCAAAATTATGAAAACTGCTGTAAGAGAAAGTTGCATGAGTGTTTCACATGAACTTTTTTTTCTTAAAGTGCATCAATATCCGCAGCTTTTGAGCACGGAGTCTTCTCAGTGCAATATTCTCTTATTATAAAGAATGCCCACGCATTAATAAACTATAAAATCAAAAGCCAGCGCTCCCTAGACTCCGCATTGCAATATGGCAAGCTAGCATTGAGCTATATTCCCACTTCTGAGATTCTTAGACGATTCACTCATCAAAACTTGAAGCGTTAGTGTTATTTGAATGAGAATATCAAAGCTTTGATCTTACTTATATTATAAACAGGATGATGAAAGGAAGAAAGTTGGTCTCTAGTTGATAAGTTATGGCCAATAGAAGTAACATGACAAGTCAATCAAGCAAGACACATTTGGTATATTATAGGTCAAGAAAGGCGACGAGAACGGATAGGAAATAGATAAAAAAAAAGAAGTCTTTTAAGAAATAGAGAAAGTAAAACAGAATGAGTGAGAGAGTGAACTAAAACAGTAGAACCATCTAATGGCTTCCTCAATCACCATCTTCTTGTAATCAATCCGCCATCCTAACATTTCTCCCGCTAAAACAACTCAACCCACTTGTGTCTTAATTTTTCCCGAGCGCTAAAAACACGAGTCAGTGTTTTTGCAAGACATCAATCGCCAACTGTTTGTCTACCACTTTACCCTTGTCTCCTTCACCATCTTCAAAAGTTTATACCCTTTTTCACAACCTAAACTTTCCCCTCCCACCAAAACTGTATTGTACTGGCCACACCCTAACATCTCTAAGATACTCTGTGGAACTGGTTTCCTACTAATGGATCTCTGTACTACTACCCCTTAATGACAGTATATATTTCACTTGTAGGTGCGAGAATTAATGCAAGCTACACTTATTCTAGATATCAATAATACCAACTTTAAGTTTATTGGAATTTCACTAGCATTTACGTACTTAAAAAAATGGCATTAAAATATTTATAATCATGTGAAAGTCAAAATCATTATTTCTTAATTAGGATATTTTTTTTTTCAAATTTTGAAGACAATCACAAGATTTAAGTAAACTGTGGTACATGATAGAGTTTTTAATTTAAGGTTTTAACGTTTTATGCGTTTTAAACATTCTGTTGAAATATAATAAGCAGAGGAATTAACAAGTTGATGCAATAGCCTAGGAGAAGTCAAGAGATTTTTGTCGGGGAACTTGCGCTTTTCACCACCCATTAATTATGGTCCTAGTTTCCAGGATCGCTAGTAACAGTAGCATCCAACATTTTCTCATAAGTTAGTTCTATGGCTCTCGAAACTGTACCCTGTTTTCTTGTACCGAAGGCCACTTTGATATCTTGGAGAGGTGATGAATTTTCAGTCCTTTTTTTTTAATCTACAGCAATATATACAATGCAAAGGAAGCTTTGGTAATCAATTTATTTACAGGAATTATGTGAAATTTGAATCAATTTATGTTAGATCTTGATATAATTCTTATCATTTTATCTATTCCCCAAAGTTAGCACATGATATCTAGTATGAACTTCCCGATAGAATTCAGCATTTATTATCAACGTACAGAAATAGTCGTCAGGACTGAGACTAATTTTGCTTTGAGAAAGTGTATTACAACAACATCAGGAAATTTGGCCTTCACACGAATACTGAAACCGGATATACTTCTTACAGATATACACGTCACCACTACAAATTGAGCCTGCAGATTTAGATGTGTGCCACCACTTACATTTAGGATATCGCACTCACTAACATATAATAGAAAAAAAAAATTGAAAAAGTAAGTTAGTGTAAAGAAAGAAATCGTAACAACTGCATTGGAAACTTGTTCAAATATTCCTCTAGTAAATTTTCTAGTAGATTAAAAATCTCGGCCTTTGTGCCTTCGCATTTGGGCTGTTTGCTTTTATTTTATATTTAAAATAAAAATAGCAGAAATTAATAGTTACTGTAAAGGCCACTTTTACACACTCAAGTTCAGATTTACCAACACGAGTACAACAATTGAATGTGGCAATTGAACAAAAATTGTAAAAGAAATTTTGTATTATTAAATATGATATTATTTCTGCAACAATTAAATATATTTAAAAAAAAAATCTGGTGTGAAACTCTCTCTCACTGCAGTTAATGCCTACTCCAGTGCATGGCCAACGTTCTCGTTACAGAGAACTCAATATTCACACCGGACAGTGAACTGTCGTAAGAAGAAAGCAGCTCCTATGAAGAAAAGACCTGGACTGGAAGTCCCGCTACAACTGAGTTAATTCCTTCCCTCATTCCACGTTTAAACAAAATCATCTCAGTTATTCTCGAGAAAAATCCTCCGAAAAAAAAACCCTCAGAATCCTCAAGTAAAATCGCACTTCCGGATAAGCGATTTTCTTCAAACTTGGGATTCTAGGAATTCTAAAGTAACAGTGTTACTTTAGAGAAAAACTAACGCTATTCGTGTCTGATGCGGTGGTTGTACCTAAACGGAATACAAAGTTTGTGGTTCTTGTAATTTTTTTCGCTTTTGGCATATTGTATCCACGTATATACACGCACAAATACACAAATACAGACCATTCGCTGAAAATTTTTTTTTTCTTACTCAGGAGAACTGAAAACATGTGAGTAAAAACTCAGTTTCGAAAATTTGATACGCTCTCAATACTTCCTCTTACTAGGAACAGGAGAAAGTAAAGTAATGGTTATAAAATTAAGTAAAAAAATGTACTAAGAGTATTTCGTCCATTTGAAAGGGAAGGTTACCTTCAGAAAGGTTGTATTCTATAAATCAGGTTAAATTTAATCAATTTTTTATTTCTTGGGGGGGATATTTACTTTATAGATAAATTGGTTTTAAAAATTAAACTTTGTTTTTACTTTACTACTTATTATTAATTTATTTTTACAATTTCATTCAAATCTTAAAATTTGTTTTAATTGAAAAGTGGTTACACTCAATCTCTGGTGCTTAAAAGTATAAATTTAGCCATTTTATAGCTTTACTGGAGTAATAGTCATATAATATAATAAGTTGTAGATAAAGAATTGAACAATGTAAACTTAATTTTGGACAATTCTATGATATATTTTAAAGTGTCTATTTTAAGACAGTTTCCTTTCTATGTGATTTAATTGTTTCGCTCTTGATCTAGTGGAAAACTCATCCTTAATTATTCTTTTTAGCCCTTTTAAAATAAATTTCATAAGCACGGTGCCGATTGAATCCTGATTATTCGATTTCGAACGTTCATTAAAAAGAAGTTGATAACATTAATTTAAAAAAATAATATTTTTTAAGAAAAGTTACGAAACTAGCACACTATTTCTCAAAAAAAAAAAAAAAAAAATTGTACGAGGTAATGAATAATTATTTCACGTCATTATGAAAACAAAGGATATTCGCAAGGGTATTATTCGTTTGGTATGGTGTATAGCGCGCGCGCTTGGAAAGTGAGTGAGTGAAGCGAAATAGAAAGCAAGAAGATAAAGAGGCTAACCCTTTGTGTCGTCTCATCGTCAGCATAGCACGTGGGGGGGTGTGGATATTGTGGCGACATAGAGGGCTGCGTGAACTTAGACCTCTTATGCACACGCAAAACAAGCTTCCAGTTGTTCCTCTTTGGTCTTCCCAACGTGTGGTATAGTGTGTGTGTGTGTGTATGAGCGTGAAGCGGCAGCATCGCTAGGATGTGGACGTAAATATACAGATAGTGTGGGAGTTAGGCGAAGAGCGGTCTTGTGCCATACAGACAATAGCATCGTAAATCATTTGATTGTATTCAACAGAATACTCCACTACTCTCATCCAACAACACAATATACAAACACACAAAACACACACACACACACACACCCACAAACACTAACCCATTCTCTCTTTTGCATATATCCCCACCTATCGTCCCCTCACCTGCCACTTTTCAACCCTCCAAAACAGTCCTTCCTCTAACCCTATTCCATACCATTCCACCAACTCAGTGCAGGTTTTCCACCCTCAGTTCCACACACTACCGTTAATTAATCACCGGTGTTATTCATTGCGAATAATCACACAACACGGCCCATGGCTGGGTTAAACCAGAAATTAGTAACATTCCCCTGTCCTTCTATATACTATCTACCCAGCAGAGAGTTCTCGTCTCGTCAGAGCGACTCTGGCGTCGTTTCCCAAACTGCAGCATCCAGTTTTGTATTCTCTCTTTCTCTTTAGCCTTTTGAATAGCATCATACTAACAGTAGCGATGGTTGGGTATTGTACCAGTATGTCCCTCACACCCTATATATACCCACTCTCTGTCCAGATTGATCGCATCATATTTTGCACAGGAAAACTCACACAAATATCATCAAATAACGTCACTATCAATAAACAGACAGACAGCCGTCCCTGCCACATCCCATACATAAAACAAACCTTCCTAAAATTGGTTTATTTGAAAAACAATAGCTTTTCTGTATGTGTCTTATTCAAAGAATTAATCTGCAAACAATAAAATATTTCTGTTGAATAATTAAATTTCTTCAAAATTGTAAATCAAATTAAAATTATTTTTTCTATCATTTATGATGTATATTTTTAGACAAGCAATTCAAGTTTTCAAAGAAACATCCAAGTGAACAAAATCAATGAATTTTGTTTTCAAAAGTTATTAATTTTTAGAAAAAATTTAATAAATTTCAAAGCCAATTTAAATATGACCAATATAATTTAAACTTGTAATTGTTAAATTCTTCCTGGTTCATGGAGATGTTTCAGCTTTTTTGTGGGTGGTTATTTACTTTTTTGTGGTGGTTGGTTCCGCTAGAGCTGGAAAGCATCCGAGACATTTTCCGTGGTAGCCTGCTTCATTTTGTGGTCATCGACCGGTTTCGGGCGTTCGCCCATTTTCAGGATGCTTTTGTCAGACAGTGTGATAACATAGACTTGCACAGAGCAAATTCAGTTTATACACTC